>CM033694.1:45821188-46077562 GCA_019514585.1 Dendrobium officinale
ATTACAAAATATAAATAACAATGGGGATTTATGCAATGTATATATCATTTATAAGAGATCTTTTATTTATACAAAAAATAAGAATAAACATATATTTTATGCTTATATCTATGGGAAAATAAAAGTAAATTTATGAATTTAAAAAAGAATGACTTTTTTTCATCCCATTAAAGCATTTTAGTAGAAATTTTTATAATAAAATGTTATATTTAAATGAGTAAAAATTTTAACTTAAAATAAATGATAATAAACAATCATTGTTCAAATCTTTTTGGCCTGCACCAATGATCATGGCAGAGGCCATGCTGAACATTATTTTAATTAGCTATTTTAACATTTTCAAAGAAGAGCAAGATGAGTACAAGACTTGTTCCAATCCAATATCAAGAAGTTTATTAATATACGGTAGCTGACAATGGTATTATTTATGCTTGATGGAAGTGGTCTTTACAAACATAAAAGATATCATTGAAATATTTTTTCATAATGTGTATATCTAAAATAATAATAATTTTAATTTGGATAAATTTTAAATTTCTCATATTTATTTTAAAATAAATATTATATATATGAAACATTTAATTGACTTTTATATTACACTCATCTAAAATAATAAATTCAATAAATTTAACTATTTATCATGATACAATTTGATTAGTATATCCTTAAATAAAATTTTATATAAAATCATTTATTTTAAAGTCTGAAATTATCTTGAAAGTTCATGATATGAATTATTAGGGGTGTCAATTTCGGGTCACGGGTCGGGTTCGGGTCGAACCGGAACTGATTCGGTTCAAAGGGTATCAACCCTAACCCGACCTGGGTAGACAAACGGGTCAAGAAAACCGAACCCGGACCCGACCCGGCGGGTTGCCGGGTTGACACGACCCGACCCGTTTTGGGTGGCCGGTGCCGGAACAGCGAGCGGGGGAAACGCGAGCGCGGGCGGGCGGACGCGAGCGGGACAGCGCGGGCGCGGTTAGAGCGCTGGCACGCGGGGCGAGGTCGGGCGCGGGCACGCGGGCAGCGCTGGCGGGCGCGGTCGGGCGTGGGCACGTGGGAGCGCTGGGCACGCGGGCAGCACGGGCGGGCAAGAGGCGGGATTCGAAATTTTTCAAATTAAACGGGTTGGCGGGTTGACCCGGCAACCCGCCGGGTCAACTCGAACCCGACCCGTTTTTTAAACGGGTCGATTTCTGGAACCCGAACCCGACCTGTTTTAAAATCCGGTTGGGTTCAACCCGAATTTTCCGGATCGGGTCAAGTTCGGGTCGGGTTTTCGGGTCGTGTCAAATATTGACACCCCTATGAATTATGTATCTTATGAATCAATTATATTTATTTTACTCATTAGTAATTAATTAATTTAATAATAATTATTATTATTATTACTTAGAAAGTGTCATTTAAATGATATAAGATCAATCAACATCTCAAAAAAAATGAACGCATATTTAGAAAACTTATATATATATATATATATATATATATATATATATATATATATAATATATATATATTATATATATTATATATAATATTTTAAAAAAATACTTTTAATTTATTTCAAATTTTATCTAATTTATTGTAATTTTTATTTTTATATAAAATATAATAATAAGTAGTTATTTTATTTAAAAAATATATTTCATCTTGAAAAATTAAATATTAATATTATAAAAATTATATATGGGACGTAAGGCTTTATAATTGCATCATTAAATTTATTATTTACATGTAAATTATATTTAATTAAACTCATCAATTATAATTATTTTTATATCTTATTGATTTTTAATAAGAATATATTTTTTTCTCTTTTCTTACAATATTTATAATATCTTATTAACAAATTACGTTTTTAACCCCATATATATATATATTATATGGAACTCATTTGATATATTTAAAAAATTAAGGTAGTTATGTAATTATTATATTATACTTAATAAATATGAGCTTAATTCATATTTTATTAGATTTATTTAGTTGTTTATAAATGATGCTTTGCATTATATGATATATTTTTAAGGGTGCAGTTTATATATTATGTTCATTAAAAATAATTAGTTTATATATATTATAAACATTTTTAATTTGTTTAAATTTTTTAGCTTTACTTGAAAATTTTTATAATAGCTTAGCAAACATATTTGTTTTTTATAAACAAAATATAGTTTTTTTTTTTCTTCGGCTAATTTGATAAATTAAAATTTTGTATATTATTAATTCATGTATATTCCAATAGATTCATTGTGTTATTTACATATAATACGATATATTAATTAAAAAAAAAAGTATTAATTTTTAAAAATTATTTTTTAAATTTATTGCAAAGAAAAACAATAAAATGTTTTTTAAAGCCACTTTGGTTTGCCATAAAGTGGTCAATGAAGTCTTATATCTACTAATTTCCTTCTCATTAAGAGTTTGCTTTGGATTTTTTAGAAGATTTTCTTAAGAGATATTTTTTATTTTTATCATATTTGAAGAAATATAGGAGACAATCAGACAACTATTCATATTTTTTTTAGGATTCAAAGTAATGGCAGCTCTTTCATAATTATCTTGCTAGATATTTGAAGTAATTTTTTATATATTTTTTAAATTTATTTTTTTGAATTGATTATATTACTTATAAGATTAATTTAACTTATTTCAATTTAATGTGCTAATAATTTCGATTTTTTATCAGATAAATTGTAATTAATACATTTTTTTTATGTCTATTGCGGGCTAGAATATACGCGGCGGTAGAGTTTACAAATTTAGATTCACGTCTGTGAGCGTTGCACGGATATTCAGCACACAAACAGAAAAGAAAATGAACACCAGGATTTTTTACGTGGAAAATTCGAAAGAGGGAAAAAAAACCACGGGGCCACGCCCAGCTCAAAAGTTCAACTAGTGTTTTTGTAAATTACAAGAAGCTGATTCGTCCCACAAGTCAGGACGATCATATTACAATTCGTTTCTTCTAACTTGAAGCAAATTTATAAAGTTCTGCAGAATTCAGGCGTCTCCCCGAAAATCCGGCAGAGTTCCCGACGTATTCAGGCGGCGTAAAGAACTCCGGCGGTGGTCGAGGAGGAGATGATTCTCCCTTTCCCTTTCTTCTCTTCTCTTCTTCTCTCTCTTCTCACTTGAGTCCTCTTGTGAAGAATGAGGGCTCTATTTATAGTTTTTCTGGAGTGGCATGACTTGTAAATAGATGTGAGATCATGGGCGAATAGGGAGTGGTCGAATGGACGGCCGATATTGAACCCTTCTAGCGTGCACCGTTCATTGGACATTTGGAGGCCTTAGTAATGTCGGAATTCGGAGATCTTGGGCTCGTTGGATTCTTCTCGTCAAGCCATTCGATTCGAGTGTAAGATCGTAAAAAATCAGAGACTGTTTGGTAATTCAAATTGTGGTTTGAACCTTTCAATAGCACTTCGGTCCTTGATTTGGACCCATTTTGGGCTCGGATTGGGTTGAATTTGGTGTCAATGGGTTCGTATTTCCGAGACACTCAGTTTGACTGTAAGCTCGCTGAAATCGGAGTTCGGGTGCTTCCGGATTTAATTTTTGAAGTTTCCGGGTTGATTTATTCCTCGAGATTCGTGCCCGATCAAGATTATTTCATGATGATGTATCAATTCCTATATTTTTATAATTAAAAATTGCTATCTCTGCACCACTTGAAACTATATATTTCATCAACATGGTTGCCAATAAAATCTAAATTAAAATATTATCAGGATTCTTAACTTCTTTATGAAAAGTTAAAAAAATGTATTCATCACGAAAAATGGATAGAATTTAGCCCAATTTTAATTGTTTTGTAAAATAAAACGAAATGTTGAAGGATTAATAGTAAAAATTTAGCAACAATTTTAATTAGAAAAATATTGCATCATAAAAATAAATCATGAAAGTTTTGTTTGAGACAATTTTTTTGTTGCTTCTTAAAATAGCTTTTTAGTAAAGAAAAATTTTGTGCTAAAAATTTATTTTTAAAAACAATAAAAAAGCCTTCCCAAATAAATTCTAAATTTCTAGTACTTCTTTTTAGCATAATTCAGTAATAATCATAATTAATTTTATCATAATTATTTTTGCCGACTTCCTCTATTGTCTTCTTTTCATAAAGTTTTGTCGGGCATGGTTGAGGATGTTTCTGTTGGAATAAGCCCTTCCTCCTTTTGTCTTTAAAATTCAATATTCAAAATTAATTAAAAAAGGATTTTCAGAACAAAATTAAGAACAATGTAATTCGTAGTTAATTTTTCATATATATTAAGAAAATTAAAATTATATTTTTCTGAAAAAAAAAATCCTGTTGGTAATTGTTTGATGGGGACCATAAGATATTGAGATGTGTTGCTATCAAAATGCAAATTGACATAAGAAATTTTTGATGAACCACAACATGAAATCTCATAATTTGATCAAACAAAAATTTAGATATAATTTTTAGATTTCAAATAGCCGAGTATTTATGGCATATACTTAATGAGAAATTTCTTAAATAAAAAGAAGCTAAATTATTATGAAAAGTTAAACCGATAAGACAAAATCGTGATGTTATTAGGCTAAAGCACACAATATTTCAATAATGGAGATGTTGATTTATTACACTTCATATATTGATTATATGATTATTCAAATTCAGCTTACATTTGGGAAGGCTTTCTACTGCTTCCTAAAACAGCTTTTAGTACAAAATTAAAAATTTTTCTACTAAAATATCGCTCTAAGAAGCAGTAAGAAAGCTGTCCTATGTAGAATGGTAAAGAACTTGCCAAGATAGGAAAGAAGAAGAGGAGAGAGGTATCACAGGATCGTGAAAGCTTCAACAGGGAGAAACAGAAAATGTAAATTTTATTTCATGGTTTTGTGAGAAGAGTACAGTGTGTATAAATAGACAGAGGAAGTTCCAGAACATACTTCCTAACCGTGTAATACAAGTATTAACCCATACAGTGATTGCCACGTGTATTGTAATGCTAAACACCCCCCTTCAAACTCATGGCTGTGTAATGGCCGTGAGTTTGCTGGAAATATGCTTGAATCTTTGAGTTGGTAGCGCCTTAGTGAATAAATTGGCCAGCTGGTCTGTTGTACATATGTGGTGAACGGAGATGTGATTCTTCTTGATGCAATCCCGAATGAAGTGGCAGTCGACTTCTATGTGCTTTGTACGTGCATGGAAGACGAGATTGTTGGCAAGAGCGATGGACGATGTGTTGTCGTAATAAACTGTGGTTGGATTGTCTTGAGGTATGTGAAGATCCTCAAGAAGTCATCTCAACCAAAGTATTTCAGTGGCTTCTGCGGCGAGTGCTCGATACTCTGCTTCAGTGGATGACCGGGCGATTGTGCTTTGTTTTCTTGACTTGCCACGAGATGGGTGATTGTCCGAGGAAATTTACAGAACCCGGAGATGGAGGATCGGTCTTGTTGGTTGCTAGCCCAATCTGCGTCGACACATCCCTGCAGAATAAGAGAGTCTCGTTTGAGTGGAATACCTGTTTGTATGGTGCCATGGATAAATCAAAGGAGTCTTTTGAGGGCTTCGTGGTGACGTTTGAGCGGATGTTGCATATGTTGGCATAGTTGTTGTACCGCGAATTGTATGTCTGGTCTTGTTAGAGTGAGATACTGAAGAGACCCAATGATTTGTCGGTAGAGATTTTGGATTTTTTCAATGATTTTCTTTGCATAAGGTTGCTGATGAAGAATAATACCAGAAGTTGTCTTGTGTGCTTGAATGCCCAAAAATTGAGATAGAGATCCTAGATTTCGCATCTGAAAAAATTTTCATGTAGATTAGATAAGAGTTTATGAATTTTCTGTTTGAGAGTTACCTGTGAGAAGTATGTCGTCGACGTAGATTAGGATGTAGAGGCGAATGTTCCCGGATTTGTAGGTGAGAAGAGATTGGTCCGAGGCGCTTATGTGGAAATCGTACCGTGTTAGATGATTTGATAGTGTTGCATACCACTCTCGAGGCGATTGTTTTAGTCCGTACAGAGCTTTCTTTAGGCGACAGACGTGGTTGGGATGGAGAGAATCTTGGAATCCCGGTGGTTGATGCATGTGTATGGTGTCGGATAGAGTCCCATGGAGGAAATCGTTCGATACGTCGAGCTGGTGGATGATCCAATTGTGATGAAGAGCCAGGATGATGAGGACGCGGATGGTGGGCATTTTTGCCATCGGACTGAATGTTTCGGTGTAGTCGATACCGTATTCTTGTGTGTACCCTTTTGCTACAAGACGGGCTTTGTACCGGGAGATTGTTCCGTCGGAGTTGTATTTGACGCGAAAAGTCCATTTGGATCCGAGGACATTTTGAGATGGTTAGGGAGGAACTAGTTCCCACGTACCTTGAGATTGTAGAGCCTGAAATTGTTGTGACATAGCAGTGCGCCAATGTTCGGACTTAGCCGCTTGACTGTATGTAGTTGGTTCGTTAGGTTGTATTATGTGAGCCAGGTCGAATATCTTTTTGGGCTTAGAATGTCCGCTCTTGAGTCTGGTAAGCATGGGATGTTGTTGATTGGGTTGAGCGGGGTGTGATCCCGTGGATGGAGTGTTGGCAGTGAGTGGTGTATTGGAAGATGGTTGTGTGATTGGTTGTACCTGAGGGACGGGCTGAGGTGTGTCTCGGAAAGATGTGTTGGGCAGTGTGTTGGTGTTATTAGGCTTAGGGACGGTGTGGTTGGTGTTGATGGGAGAGGGTATGCTTGAGATGGGGACAAGCAGAAGAGGAGGAGTGGAAGTTTGTAAGGATTTGGTGATCGTAGGTTGAGGTAGATTGGTGGCATAGGGAAAGATAGATTCGTTAAAGACAACGTGGTTTGATGTATAGATTCGGTTCGTAAGGATCGAGACATCGATAGCCCTTTTGAGATGTGGCGTATCCAATGAAGACACACGGTAGAGAAATGGGAGAGAGTTTGTTCGTGGTGTAAGGTTTGAGCCACAGATAGCAAAGACATCCGAAGACTCGGAAATAGTTGTAATCCGGTTGTTTGCAGAAAAGAATTTCGTGAGGAGATTTGGATTGAGTTTTAGTAAGTTAGCCGTGAGGATAGTGTCTACCCAAAGGTGTTGAGGGAGCGAGGCTTGGATTAGGAGCGTGCGAGCCGTCTCGATGAGATGACGGTGTTTACGTTCGGCGACTCCGTTTTGAGAGGGAGAATGCGGGCATGACGATTGATGGATTATGCCGGTATTACGATAGAGATTGAAGAATTTGTTTATTATGAATTCGCCGCCATTATCTGTGCGTAGGGTCCGTATGGTTCGATTGAATTGTCGTTTTATAAAGTTTTGAAATTCTCTGAATTTTGTAAATACTTCAGATTTGTGCGAGATTGAAAAAATCCATGTAAATTTAGAAAAATCGTCTATGAATGAAACGTAAAATTTGAAACCATTATTTGATACAATGGGAAACGAACCCCAGACGTCCGAGTGAAAAAAAGAGAAGGGAGAGTCGGTTACAATGAGTGAATTAGATGTAGGCAATCTGTGACTTTTTGCCATGCGACATGAGTTATAGTGTGAACTGGAGGTGTGAATGTAGCTGTTCCGTCTAGAGAGAGAGCAGCCAGGGTGGATGCAGATGGGTGGCCTAGTCGGTGATGCCAAAGATTCGGAACGTGTTGAATGGAAAGAAGTGCAAGCTAATCCATGTGATCTGCCCGACGGTTTTGGGCTTTGAAGATGGTATAGGCTGTTAATAGGACCCGTGAGAAGACGGCGGTGGCTCTTCCGGTCCTGAATTTCATAGCCGTTAGGGGAAAAGATAATGATGCAATCGTTGTTCTGAGTTAGTTTATGAACCGAAAGAAGATTGAAAGAAAGATTGGGAACAAGATTTAGATTCTTTAATTGGAGACTACCTGATGGTGTGGGTAGAATGCCTTTACTGGTATTGTGGATCGGGAGTTGGTGGCCATTGCCGAGAACGACTTGGCTTGATCCGGTGTAGCTTTGAGATTGTTGAACATTGCTAGGATCGGAGGTTAGATGAGATGAAGCTCCGCTGTCGAGGTACCAATCGGACGAGGTGGGTTGTGCCGGTGTCGTGAAGAGGGCCGGTATATAGGATCGGTGTTGTAGTTGTCGTCGTTGTGGTGCCAGCACTTGATGGCCGAGTGACCAAACTTACCACATATTTGGCAGGTGATAGAGGGACGGTTCTGCCTGGTTCCGCGAGGTTGGTTGGAATTTCTCGGTTGGCGGTTGTTTGATCTACCGCGGTATGAATTGCGTCCGCGACCCCTACCGCGACCGGCGGTAAGGGCCGTTTGATTGCCGACGAGATTGAGTGTTTGGAGATCTTTGAGCGTTTCATGGGCAAGGTTGAGCTCTTCGCTGCAGAGAAGGGTATAAAGCTCATCAAGACTTACAGATCGAAGATTGGTGCGGATGGCCGTTTTGAAGGCTTGATAAGTGGTTGGAAGGCCGTTGAGGGTGTAATGAATGATGTCTTCTCTTCGACTGGAGCTCCTGCTGCAGCTAGTGCATCGACTTTAGATTTGACGTCAAGGAGGTATTGCGTCATAGACTTGTCTTTCATAGACAAGAGATGTAGTTCGTTCTTGAGATGGGCAATTCTTGAACGTGTGCAAGATTGAAGCCGGGTGTCCAGAGTTTGCCATATCTCAGAACAGTGGTCGATGGAGAGTAGGATTGCAGATGAAATGATGGAGTAGAGAGCCGCGGCGAGTTTTGGTCGATGAGGACCCAGGTGGTGTAGGCGGGGTTTTGGATATGGTGACCAGTACTGGATTGAATGAATTGAGGTGGTGAGGGAGATGTGCCGGTCAAGAACCCTTCAAAGCCGTTTGCGCGAATGATTTTTAGCACTTGAGATCGCCAAATGGAGTAATTATCAGCCGTGAGGACTTGAGTTGTAACATTCTTGATGTTGCTCATCAAGAATTTGAGGGATGAGGGGATTTGTGGTGAGGAGAATGTACCATCATCAGTGAGGTTTTCTGGCGGGGTTGGGGAGGAGGTGGTGTGTGATGCCCCAAGATCAAACTTGGAAAGAATGTCGATCAATTACTCAAACAATTTACCAGAGTTATCTAAAACCTTCAATTAAGCAGTCTATCAAACATCTATAAAATTTAAAACATCAATATACAAGTCGATTCATATCTCAAAAGTCATGTACAATACTCAGGAACTACACTACAATCACCAGTACTGAAATCTATCCTGAGTACAAAAGAATCACTATCAATCAAAAGACAAAAAACCTGAAGATCTGGATCAATTCCTATCTTCTGCTCCCTTGCCCTTACCTGAAAATATCAACCACATATAATGAGCTTTACAAAGCCCAGCAGGTCACCTAATACCTATAACTGAAATCAAAGCACGGCTATGCTATCAATATGCATGTCAGTCAATCAAATCATATCAGTCAATGGTCAATGAATCTATGCAATACGGAAATCCAATAGTCAATAAAGCCAGTCAATGCAGCGGCAGGCGAATCGATAAATCCAGCTCAATCAATCAGTACGTGAAGTCTCAAGAGAATCCATCGATCAATCAAATCAATCGTATCGAACCAATCTATCGTATCAAAGCAAATCTCTAGTATCAAGTCGGTAAAATCAATCGGAAAATCAATACGATAAAGCAATAAGATCAATAATAAAATCAATAAATCCGTCAAATCAATCTAATCAATGAATATGCACGATAAATCAATAACAGCAGCAAGTCAAATCTATGAAGCATCAATGGTATCAATGAGTCTATGAATCTATGCCGTCCATGTCCATATCAATATCAATGATCAATAATCCATAGTAGTAGCAATGCTCAACGATCAATCAATGAAATCAATTCGATAAATCCAATCGGAAATCAATAAATCGATGCATATCATTCAATGGTCTTACTAGACAAGCACAAACGCTGGCTATGTTGCTGTTGTAGAATCCGTATTGCTGTTGTAGATGTCTATACGTTGGTTCTATCAAGAAGAGTCGTCACTCTTTTGCCCGTCGGCCGCCCGTCGGCGTATAAAACTCCTTATAACTCCCTCCATGATCCATGATCCATGATCTATGATTTAAAGGAAAGCCCGTCGGCCCACCATCCTGTACAGGTCAAGTCTATCTCCAACCAACGTTCAACCATGTTCCCACTTGTCTTTCAGTATCAATCAATCAATTCAGTAAGCAATTCAATAATCAATCGATAATCAATGCAATTAAAGCAATATAAAACAATCATATCAATAGTCATGCCCATATCAATTCAATCTATCAATTCCAGAAAATTCGGAAATCATACGAAAATCGGGCAGCGTAATAGCAGTCGGTCAAATTTACACAAAAAATCCTGCAAAAAGACACAAATTCCAAATCTTTCCAAATTACAGGCGAAGGTCTATGACATCAATACAAGACTATTGCCCTATAGAAATCAAATCAAATCAAGTCCCGATAATTTTCTATTCGATTAAAATCGCGTAGAATCAATTCCGACCGGTAAAATCTTCGTAGAATACAGTCAAATCGTGTACAATAATCATATCTATAACATACTAAAAGTTGTGCGGTGAAAAGTTGTGCCAAAACCAAATCACGTCGAAAAGTCGACTACGAAAACATAAAACAAATCATAACTCGGTCAAAACACAATATCTTTGAAAACAGAAATAGGGTTCGGAGTCCTTACCACGAGATCTTCACTTTTCCCAACAGCAGCGTCGGTCGAAAAGCGCTCCGCGGCCTCCAAAACCAGATTTTCCTCTTTTCCCTTTCTCTTTCTCTCTCCTCAAAACAGATATTTTGTTTTAAAAAATGATTTTCTCTCTCCTCAAAACGAGCTGATTCTCATATATCATTTGTCTGATCGGCCCGGCCGATCGCCAGATCGTCCCAGGACGATCAGACCAGAAAAATCGTCCTGGACGGTTCCCAGAACTATTCTCAGGCCGATATTTTCTACAGTGCCGATCGGCCTGGACGATTTCCAATCGTTCTGGACGATCCTGAGAGGAAAAAATCCAAATCAGAGAGGAACAGTAAGGGAACGAGGTCTCACATGGTGTCTGTGGAGGCCATTGCAGACAAAGATTCAGATAGTGTTGAGGAAAGAGGAGCCTGGAACTTCTGATACCATGTAGAATGGTAAAGAACTTTCCAAGATAGGAAAGAAGAAGAAGAGAGAGGTATCACGGGATCGTGAAAGCTTCAGCAGAGAGAAGCAGAAAAATGTAAATTTCATTTCATGGTTTTGTGAGAAGAGTACAGTGTGTATAAATAGACAGAGGAAGTTCCAGAACATACTTCCTAACCGTGTAATGCAAGTATTAACCCATACAGTGATTGCCACGTGTATTGTAATGCTAACATCCTAAACAAAGCCTTAATTTTTAGTAAATTTACTTTTAAGATAGTGCAATTTGTCGTGATGAGTCCAATTATATCAAAAACGTTTAAAGTTAATTGAGTCCATATGAGCCTATAATAAGCATTTACAAGTATAATTGAAATTCTTCCAAGATCATTTGACGGGTAGGGGTTCATATGTACCCCAAATTTTAAAATAAATTTCTACAATAGACACATATGATAAGGAAAAAAATTATTCATTTTAAAACTCATTAAATTACTAAAATATCAAAAATTTATAAGCGAATAATGCAGGATTTAAAATTGTCTAATGGAGTATTCAAAAATCTCAAAGAAATAATTAAAATATCACCTCCAGAAATTCATAAGTATTTTTTTTCGAAAATAAAATACATTAAAGAAGAAGGGATACAACCAAAGACCCCACTGAGCCATAGCAATATATTACAAATTATAAATAGCAAGGAAAATAAAGTGACGGTGAGAGACAAAATAACGAACGCGGCCTCGACCCGTACCGGGTTGCAAGGGAGGGGCCATCCATGAAAGAAAAACAAAGCAAGAAGCTGCCAAAACAGAACCACCTAGATTGACAATCAACCCCAGCCATCCACGATGCTCGCAACAGAGCTGCTTCCTCATCGTCCATAGCGAAACAGATTGAAAAGGGCAACAAAAAATGCCCACAACCTCCAAACACAGCAACCAACATCAAAAAAGGGGAAGAACCAACCCTCAAAGTAGCCAACAATTGCAATCCACAGAGATAAAGTGATACTAGCCCAAAGCACAATATTATTTTTTGCCACATCGATCCCTACCCCTACCCCTATCATGAGAGGTAACTTGCTTAACATGAGGAACAATCTGTAATGCAAAATCAGTTCCAAGTTTATCATCACCACTAGAAATGTCTGACCTCCCCAACCAATCAATTTGCTCATGACAGGAGCCATTCATGGAAGACTTGAAAAGGCATTTTAATTCTTCATTAGAAATAAGAGAAATAGGGACTTCATTAAAAGGTTCATTGGACGACAGCAGAGGTGTTGTAGGAGCCGAAACATCCCCCAAACCCAAATGCAGAAGAGAAACACAAGAAGTTCCGACCTCAACAATAGGAGAAGACACCTCACAGACAACAACCAAAGGTTCAACATATTCCACAGACCGATTAGACGGAGCACGCACAGCATCTCCACACGATAAGCTACCAGTGCAATTAGTTTGACAATGCAACACTCCTACATCACAAAGATTAGGAGCAGAAAAAGAAGAAACCAAGGGCAAATTCTTAAAAGGCTCCACCCCACGCACAAGAGTGGCAGACGGGAAGGGGGCCAGAGCAACAACCGACGGACTTGCGTCGACCAAAGCCACGGAGCTAGCAACACAGACAGCAGCCAAAGTTTCCACATAATTAACATTTACATTTTCATCCTCACGCACAAGAGGGACAGACGGGGAGGGATCCAGTCCAAAAAAAGATTGGCCAGCACCGACCAAAACCACAGGGCTAGCCTCACAGACAGCAGCCAAAACACCCACAAACTCAACAATCACTAAATTAATATTCTCAATCTCCTTAGCAATAACAAGATTCTCTAAAATATACAAAACAGACTCCTCATTAACTAAAGGCAACCCATGCAAAATAGAGCTAGAAGAAATTCATAAGTATATCATGTTCTAATGTAACCGACATCATTCATCGTCAATTCACATCAATGATGCCCGTCTATTATATTATCAGCTTAATATTTTTGTATATAAAATATTTTATGTAATATTAAGATGATAAAATGTTTATTTTTTTATCCCAAATATTGTTATACATAACATAAAATTTATAAAACTGGATTTTTCAGAATTTTATAATTAGAGAAAAAGAATCTCTCTATTATGCAGACATAGATGGAATAAAAAGGGCCTTTGCATTAAAAGACAAATTTAATGATCAACATCACGAAACCAATAATCTATAGCTTTTTTAAATAACCAGCAAGTAGACGGACGAATACAGAATTTATTGACACCGAATATTTTTATTTTCCTTTTAGCTTTAGTGTGGGTACCAATTAATATAGCTGTAACATAATTCTAAATATTATTTTCATAAAATTGAAAGAATTTCTATTAAATCTGCAGTGCTATTATTAAAAAAAAAACAAATTTAATTAATTTAACTTAAATTATTGTTTTTTAATTGTTTTTTTCAACAGTTTGCATAAGAATTTGTCAAGAAAAAAATTATGTCATCAAAATGATAATGTTTATGCTACATTTGGCCCTGCTCTTCCCATTTTTAATTTAGAAAATTTGGCTATTTTTAGATAGAAAAATATATTTAAAAATTGGTAATATCTCTTTCACTTATTTTATGTGAGAAAATGAAATATCCAAGACATCATTTGAAGGGCTTTAATTAATAATAGTCTTTACTAACTTCAAGCAATCAAATAACGTAGGAATTTGAAATATCTCCATATCATTAATTTTTATAATGCATTTAAAATATAAATTTGTTGTATAATTCATATTAGCAGTGCGGAGCCATAAATTTTATTTAGGGGGGCCTAAATTAAACACCAAAGGAAAATCGTCCATTGCCGACGCATTTTTTTGGTGGGTAAATTTTCCAGCGATTTTTTGGCAGTCAATTTTCCGACGGTTTGTCATCTCATCTGGATTATTATAATACATTAAAATAGTTCCGTTTGCCGTCTTATTATTGGAGCCAAGAGGAGCTGTAAGAACAAAATTAATAATGCAAATAACATAACGAGATATGAGATAAAGGGAAACCGAAAGTCGTGCTCTAGGTCGCGAGAGATGAGCAAAGGGGAAAACGAAACAGGTCATTTGGGTCGAGGGAAAGCAAGCCATTTTGGAGCGGTCTCCGTTTGGGCATGTGATATGATATTGTAGCTATAGTAAAAAAATTTATAAGAAAATTATTGTGAAAATTAGTAAGAAAACTATTTCGAACAAAGCCTAAAGTATATTCTTGCATGTTAAATCATAGAATTATTAGGTCTTATTTTTTATGAAAATAATGTTAATTTTTTTTTTATGTAAACTGATATTCCATGCTTAAATTTGCTTTAAAATGAGTGCAACACGTAAAAAAATTCAGTTAAAATGTATATTACAAATTTCTCAAAATAAATATAGTACTTTTAAGATCCATTTTAATAAAAAAAAAATTGATCAATAAATTATGTAACAATTTTTTTATGAATATATTACATGTAATAAAAATTATGACTGAATAATTATAGTTAAATTGCACCTCAAGCTCTTACTTTTCTTTTTAAGAAATATCTTTAATCTCTTATATCACTTTAGCCAATAAAAAAAAAATTATGCTGGGGGAGGGGCCTTATATATTATACATGACTCCTTCCTCGTGTGAGTCCAATCCTAATTGCATCGTCTCATATATGAGAAATTTATCTATACAGACACCGGACCGATCGGAGGCGAAGCATAGCGCGCCATGTCACATGGTACACAACTGCGGTACACAACAAAATGGATGATGTGACGTGCTCTGATTCACTTCTGTAAGCCATCTTGTATCTGCACAAAATATATTTTCCTCGTGCACATTACTCCACATTTGATTTCTACTTTGCATGCCACAAATCTCCACTCATCCATCATCATTTAATGTCTGTCTCTTAGCTATTACATAACCCCAAAACCTCGCATGTTGGACTGATAATGTCTACATAATCGCTTCCCTCAATATGAGTATGAGAAGAGGGACGCGATCAATCCAATGGCCGCCTTTGATCGTAGAGTGAAGTATATAATTTTACGAGTTGTTGCTAATATAGATATTAGGGTTAAATTTTTTAAGATATGTTAAAATTCTATTTCTATAATATAATTTTAGTTTATAGATCTATTTCTATTTTTATTTTATAATATGAAAAAATAATTACCTATTATTAACTTTACAACTACCCAACAAAATAGCCTTAAAAATAATATTAAATTAATTAGATTATTTTCATAATCTAATTGTCTTTTTCTTTTTTTAACAACTCCAATAAACCAATGTAGCCTTAGAAAACCAATATTTCCTACTTCATTTTCTTTGGATTTCATGAACATACAAATTGCTCTGTCGCTGTTAGAACGAAAGCCTTCATCTTCTTACTTTATAGGAAACTACTCATTAAGAATTAAGATAATATTAAATTATATAATCTGTCTGCAAAGTCAGCATGTAATGATGCTATTAGACTAATGCAGTTTAAGCAGATGGCCAAGTACATGACAACCATATCTTCTTAGTTTATTAATTAGTGGACACCAATTAACATAATCTTAAAAACTCTAATAAGATAGTCTTCATTTAGGACAGTTTTTTTTATCATTTTTTAAGAATAAAAATTTAATGTAAATTTTTTTAATTAGAAAATTTAAGCTAAACAATAAGTATATCAAAATGGGTTTTCGAGTCGCGTTTGGATCAAACCTAAAAATGACTCGCTATCACTTGACCCAATTCGAACTTGACTCGATTAGGAAAATGAGTCACAGACCTCGACCTGATTCGGATCCAAGTCGACCCGAAAAGACCCAACAACTCATTTATTGATTAAGCAAGTTTCTTCAATAAATGGAACTAAAACAAAACCCCGCGCAGCACCGCGCTGCGAGATTTAGGATTTTACGAAAAAAATTGGAGAATCCTGCCAACTGAAATGAAATCCCTCACCGTAAGGACTAGTGCAATAGCACATACGGGCGTAACTGGTGTGCTGTGTGCGGAAGCAGAGTGCGGTTGTGCAGGTCAGGAGAGGAGTGCTGAGTGCTGAGTGCCGAGTGCTGAGCGCGAGTTACTTTGGATTGACTTCGAGTTTCCCTGTTGACCCAAATCCGACCTGAATTTACAATTGGGTTAGAATTTAAAACCCGAACTGGACCTATTTTTCAAATGGGTTGACCCGAATCGAAAATTTTGGATTGGGTTCGAGCCGGATTTTCAGGTCATGTCAAATATTGACATCCCTACTAAAAAGCTGCTTTAAAATAATAAAAAAGATGTCCCAAATAAACCCTTAGATTTCTTTTGGGACGGCTTTTTTATTGCTTTCTAAAAAAGATTTCTTATTGTACTAAAAGTTTTAGTATAAGAATTTTTGTACTAAAAATTATTTTAAGAAGTATAATGAAAGTCGTCCCAAGCACAACATTAGTATTGGCTCAAAATAATGATAGGTGCTTATAAAATTATTAAAATAATAAATGTTTTTATTTATTATGAATATTAGAAAAATTTTACAGTTATCTCACTATAACAAATTTAATTATAAAATGATGCTTCTCACCATATATAATTTTGAGAAAAAATAAATAACATAGATATAATTAAATAAAAATGTGATAGCTGTCTGAAAAATAAAATTACATAAAAAATTCCAACAAACGACTATTCAATTTCATATATTGAATGCTTTAAGTTTTTTGTCAGTTTTTAGCAAACAATAATACTTATTATAAATTAAATGTTTTTTTGTAAATTATATAAATTAAAATTGAGTGCAAGACGTGGCATCGTCTCATTCAATGATCTCAGGATTGGGACAGTTGCATGTGCCCTATTTATATTGGACAGTTATTAAAGGCACGAATACGCATACAGTTGGGCCCACATATATTCCAGAATTTACTTTTTTTTTTGGAAGGAAATTAGTATTGATAACTTTCTAATTTCTATCACACGTGTAACGTATTATTATTTTTTCTCTAGATAAACCAACTACCCTTATCACTATATTGACAGCTATTTCTCTAACACAGATTTGAGGTTTGACCTTTCGAAAAGGGAGCACCAAATAACATATCTTCACATACCCAAAAACTATGAGATCACCCCCTCTCATTTGGCGGTGACGAAGAGTAGGGCTGTTAAAATTGGGTTACGGGTCGAGTTCGGGTCTAACTCGAAATTGATTCGAGACTGTTCAACCCGACCCGAACCCAACCTGTTTTTGCAAACAAGTCGTTTTCCGAACCCGATCCGATTCGGGTATATTTTATTAATTTTTTTTTATTTAATTCAATTTATTTAAATCTAAATCAAGTTAAGGTAAGATTTACTTCAATTAATTTAAAATAAATCAAGATTAATTTTATTTGGGAAATAATATTTATAATTTTTTGAAATATCAGTTACTTATTTCATAAAAATTCATTAAAATCCTCCTAAATTAATTAAAAACGGGTCAAAATGGGTTGATTTCGGGTTTTCGGTTCAACCTCAACCGACCCGGTTTTACAAACGGGTCGAAATCCCTAACCCGAACCCGACCCGGTTCGGCTTCGGGTTGACCCGAACCCGAAATTTTCAGGTCGAGTTTTCGGGTCGGATCAAATATTAACACCCCTAATAAAGAGAATGTACCATTTGAGGTATGAAGAAAGTAGAAATCAATAGGATTTTCCGAAGTCTCCCTTCTCGAAAGGAAGAAGGTGAAATTCTTTTTCACATTTTCCTAAAATCCATTTTCTGGATCTCAATTGAATAGGCTTTATACGTCGAAGATTTTTTTTCAGCATTCTCTATTCGAAATTGGTAGGAGAAGAATAAATCGAAAATGTAAAAAAAAAAAAAAAAAAAAAAAAAAAAAAAGGAAGTAGATCCAAATCAAGATGAAGGAAAAAAATCAAACTTGTAGGTTATGAGGTGATCAGCCAAGGCTTTGAATGATGGGGACCCCTCACTTATGGCTGAATTCCCAATTGGCCCGACATTGTTATGTTAGTTGAGTTAGCCACCTAACTAAGAAAAAACCAACAACAACATATTATTTTAAGATGCACTAAAACAAAATGCAGAACTGCTTTGTTTTGGTTGAGAAAGGAAAGAGACAATTTAAGATAAAATATTACCTTAATGATCTTTTTTTTTTTTTTTTTTTTTTAGATTATGATATTTAATAGAGATTTTTATGTGATTAAGCATATCTTTTATGCAAGGCACAAGTTTTAAGGCTCGACTTAAAATTTACATTTAAAATTTGATACGAGTCACTTTAATTAGCTGAATTGGTGCATGGTCATACCCCGACAAAAGCTCTATAAAGTTTGTAGATGCTTAAACCAAGCGGGTTAGAGTCCAAATGTGTTTCGCCTTAGATGGGCAAGGCTTGTATATATTGATTGATCTAATATGCTTAGCTAAAGTGAATCAATTATGTTACTCATGTGAATATATTCCACTTGTCTTTATTTGTCATTTCTAATAAATATCAAACTTAGAATCAAACATACAAAATATTCTATTAGTTATATTTACTATGATCTGGTTCCAATGGAAGATAAGATTAGAGGGAGTCGCCTTAGATGGTTTGGTCACATAAAATGGCGGCCTTCCGGCTTCCGATGACCTGGTTAGGAAATTAGATATATTAGATTTGAGTTGTGTTAAGAAAGGTAGAGGCATACTTAAAAAGAATTGAATAGAAAATATTAGAAATGATATTTCTTTATTAGATTTAAACTAGAATTTGACTTTTAATATGATATAATGGAAAAAAAAAGATTCATGTAGCCGACCTCATGTAGTGGGACAAAGGCTTGTTGTTGTTATAATTACTATGAATATACATATCATTTAATTCATTTCAAACGAGTATTATAAAAGACTAATTCTTTGCCTAAGGCCACCAATCATTCTTAGGACTTGCTCGTTAGTAGATTTGTCGAATATTTTGTCATTCATTGAAAGAATCATAATATGATGTCGCCTACCTCAGTTGTTATGATTCGTGTTCAATTTCATTAACAAACGTAGCCATCATTCATACTATTACGCACTTTTGAAGTCATTATTGATGTTTTGTCGAATTATTATTGTCATAGTTCATGCTTTTACTTATTATTGGAGCTTTCATTTGTGCTACAACTATTCAAAGGTGCTACCATCCATTATAATTGTCTTCCAAGGTCTTGTCACTCCCTATCAACGGTATTATTCATCAAATTTCTTTTATAATAGTAACACTCACTTCCACTAGAAGAGAGAAACTTCTATCATTAAGTTTTTACTTGTACTACAAGTTCATTATTTAGGTTAGATGCTATAAACTTTTCCTAACTTGTTTTTCATCCAAAAATATTATAATCCATTATATTATGCGTGTTAAATATTCAAAAATTAAAATATACACATTTCTCTCAAGTTTACCTAATTCCTAAAAAAAAATATTGAGACATAAAAATAATAATTATAAATCTTTTTACAAGAAATTTTTTATGATGAGAATGTTCCAAATGAAAACCTAATGATATTCTTAGGCTTCGTTTGAAACGGCTTTTTTACGGCTTCTTAAAGAAGTTTTGTAGTATAAAATTTTTTAAAAAATTGTTATGAAAAGCGGCAACAAAAAATTTCCAAATGAAGCCTTAATATCTTAATCATTTTCTCAAATACAAATTCGAATTGGTGAGCTCAATGTCAATAAATTTATATGGAATTATTATTGCAATAAAACAGTTATAAGGAGGACTAATCTTAGATCATGGCATCTTATTTGATGAATTCAAAAAAAAAAAAGTCTCAATCAACAATATATTTATACTTGATAGACTTTGCAAATTTTATAATGTGCAAAGATGATTTGGCTTAGGTGTAGAACAAGAAATGCCGAACAGAGAGAAAGACAAGAAGATGAAGAAGGAAATTGTATCTTATTTTCACCCTACTCTACGGTCTACAGTTCTTTATATAGCATATACAAATACAAGTAACCAATGAATTACAACCACGTGTAAAGTAATAACAAGAAGTATTTATTTATTATTCATATGGTCTAATACGCCCCTGCAAACTGATGGGTTCTGTTGAACAGTCAGTTTGGTTCTAAGTGCTTGAAATCGTGGTGTTGAAAGAGCTTTGGTAAAAATGTCAGCCACCTGATCGACAGTACTAATCGGAAGAATACTGATGTTTTTGTTGAGAATATGATCTCGAATGAATCGTTAGTCGATCTCTATGTGTTTGGTTCTTGCGTGGAACACTGGATTGTTTGCCAAAGCAATTGCGGATGTGTTATCACAATAGATGGGTGTCGGTTGATCTTGAGCTATACCAAAGTCTGCTAGGAGTCGGCGAGTCCAGATTACATCTGAGGTTAGAGCCGCCAATGCTCTGTATTCCAATTCGGTAGACGATCTAGCGACCGTGCGTTGCTTTTGGAGTTTCTAGGAGATGATCGAATCGCCCAAGAAAGAGCAGTAGCCGGTAGTAGATTTGCGAGAGATGGGATCTCCGGCCCAGTCGGCATCTGAAAAACAACGAAGAATAAGATTAGATTTGCTAATTGGAATACCATAGTTCAGCGTACCTTTGATATAGCGCAGAAGACGTTTGAGCAAGTAGAAGTGTTCAGGAAGAGGTTGATGCATGTGTTGTGATAAGAGATTGATACTATATGCTATATCGGGTCTAGTCAACGTCAGATACTGTAATGAACCCACCAGGCATCTGTATTCATGAGGATCAGAGAGAGTAGTTTGTGTGGGAAGTGCAGACGGAAGCTTTGTACGGGACGGATTTGCGAGAGGGTTGCAATCCGTTAGCTGGGCTTGTTGTAAGAGCGATGCTGCATATTTTTGCTGAGATAAAAAATAAGCATCGTTATGGAAATCAATTTTAATGCCAAGGAAGTCGTTTGCATTACCCAAATGCTTCATATTAAATTTATTATTGAGTTGGGAAATAACGCGAGACACTTCCTGAGGATCATTTCCGGTAAGTAATATATCATCGACATACATGAGTAAGTAAATTTGAATGTTTGTTTTGCGAAAGATAAGAAGAGAAGAGTCGGCTTTACTGTGAAAGAATCCAAGAGAAATAAGATATGAGGTGAACGTGTTATACCATTGACGTGGTGCCTGTTTTAATCCGTAGATAGCTTTCTGAAGATGACATACATAGTCGGGATGAGTCGAATCTTCGAATCCTTTGGGTTGAGCCATGTAGACAGTCTCAGATAGTTGTCCGTGCAAGAATGCATTGGCAACATCTAGTTGGTGAACTTGCCAATCTTGTTGAAGTGCCACCGTGAGCAGGATCCTTATGGACGGTAGTTTGGCTACCGGACTGAAGGTTTCCATATAATCCAGTCCATATTCTTGATTATTTCCTTGAGCAACTAAACAGGCTTTGTGTTTGGCAATAGTACCGTCTTCATGAAGTTTGATTCTATACGTCCATTTGCATCCGAGCACATGTGTAGTAGACTGCGGTTTGACTAAGCGCCATGTGCCTTGATTCTGTAATGCGAAGAATTCTTCGGCCATCGCTTTGCGCCATTCAGGATGCTTGGCAGCTTCATTATACGTGGTGGGAGCTATAGTTGGATCGGATTGACTGTCCCTGTGAAAAAGATTTAGACGATTTCGAGTCTTAAGAGTACCTGACTTAAATCTTGTTACCATCGGATGACTGGAATGCTGCGGTATGTTAGCTGAGTCGAGTGCCGATGAAGGTGGAGGTTGCACTGTAATTGAGTCACCATTACTGGAATGATTAGTTAACAAAGGTTGGTCCGATGTAGAGGTAGGTTTAGGTGACTGAATGATGGTAGACGTTATAGGTATGTATGTGGAAGCTGATATGGGTTGAAGTAGTAATGGCAGTGTCGGTGACTGAGAGTTATTTGAAGATGGTTTGGAAGATTGAAACGGAAAGACAGATTCTATGAATGTGGTATGACGAGAGATGTAGATTTTGTTTGTGGTTAAATCAAGACACCGGTAACCTTTATATTGATCAGAGTATCCAAGAAACACGCATTGAGTGGATTTAGGTGAGAATTTGTGACGATTCTGGTTCGGAAGCAGAGGAAAGCAAGCACATCTGAATGTGCGAAGATGATTATATTGAGGTGGGTTTTTGTGTAGTAATTCAAAGGGAGAAATTTGGTTGGTGTGTATGGAAGGCATTCGGTTAATTAGATAGATCGAAGTTAAAACAGCTTCAGTCCAGTAGAGGTAGGGAACAAATTGTGATGCCCCAGAATCAAATAGTGAAAGGATTCGTCTGACATTCTGATCGAACTCCATTCCAGTTGCCTTGCTCGGACCTGAAAATTTAACCACATAAAATGAGCTTACAAAGCCCAGCAGGTCACCAAAGCCTACAACTGAAATCAAAGCACGGCGATGCTATCAATATGCAGGTCAAAGTAAATCAAGTCAATCAATGGTCAATGAGTCTATGCAATACGAAAATCCAGTCAATGAAATCAAGTCTGCACAGCGGAAATCAAATCAGTAGCCAATGCAGTACGGAAATCAATAATCAATAATCAATACAGCGATAAAAACATCGATAAATCAATACGTCACAGCAATCAAATCAGTAAGTGACTGGAAGCCAATATCTATCCATCGTAGCAGTGTCTATCAATCAATACTATCAGTTCAATCTCAATCGCGTCGTCTAGTTAATTCGTTGAATCTATATCATTTGTCTAATCAATAGAATGTATGTATCAATTAATAGCATCAATTAATTCAATAAGGGACTCGTGTCAGAACGTACTCTTGCAAATCAGTCAATCCAATTATTCAATACGATTTACTCGATATCAATACAATATTCAATGACACCACAGCAGCGAGGACAATTCAATCATGACGACGTACAATGCTACAATAGGGAATCATCTCAATCAATAGAACACTTTCCAGTCAATTATATCAATCGGCTCAAAATCCAAATAAACGATCAAATCAATACAGCGAAAGATCAATTGAAATCAAATCAATACAAAGATCCATTGAAATCAAATCAATACAATCAGCTTCATAAAGAAATCTATTTTACGATAAATTAAATCCATACGGCAACAATCCATTCAATCAATCAGTACGACGAATCAATGTATCAATGTATATCAATAACCTATCAGGATCTGTCGTATCAATAATATTCATATGTCAATATCATATCCATAGCAATGTCGATGTCGGTATCTATCAATCGGTACAATCTATATCAATGTCGGTGTCAATATCTATGAATTAATACGCAGAATCCATATCTATCATCCGTCATCCATAAATCCGTCGTTAAATCCGTTCAAAATAATAAATCCATATCAATACAATAAATCCGTCAAATCAATCAATCAAATCCAGTCTATACTATCAAGTCGATAAAAGAAATCGGAAAAGTAATACAATAAATAAATAGTAGCAAGTCAAATCAATGCAGAATCAATAGTATCAATGAATCTATAAATCTATGTCGTCCATGTCCATATCAATATCAATAATCAATAGTCAATAGTATCAATGCTCAATGATCAATCAATGAAATCAATGAATCCGTACGATAATAAATCAATTCGATAAATCCAATCAAGATCAATAAATCAATCGGAAATCAATAAATCGATGCATATCAGGAAATCCATACGATGCAATATCGGATACATGCAATTCCATACAGGTCTTACTCGACAAGCACAAACACTAGCTATTATCAATAGTGCTGTTGTAGAATCCATATTGCTGTTGTAGATATCCGCACGTTGGTTCTATCAAGAAGAGTCGTCACTCTTTTTGCCCGTCGGCCGCCCGTCGGCATATAAAACTCCTTATGACTCCCATCTATAGTGCTGTTGTAGAAATCCATAATCGATGTTTAAAGGAAAGCCTGTCGGCCCACCATCCTGTACAGGTTAATATCTATCTCCAACCAACGTTCAACCAGGTTCCCACTTGTCTTTCAGTATCAATCAATTCAATCAATAGTCAATGCAATAATCGATGCAATAAGCAATAATAAAGAAATCTGGAACAATCATATCAATAATCATACGCATATCAATGCAATCTATCAATTCCGGAAAAATCAGAAATCGTACGAAAATCGGGTAGAGTAATGGCAGTCGATCAAATTTACACAAAAATCCTGCAAAAAGGCACAATTTCCAAATTCTTCCAAATTACAGTAGAATATCTATAACATCAATACAAGACTATTGTCCTATAGAAATCAGATCAAATCAAGTCCTAATATTTTTCTATTCGATTAAAATCGTGTAGAATCAATTCCGACCGGTAAAATCGTCGCAGAAAACACTCAAATTGTGTACAATAATCATATCTATAACATACTAAAAGTTGTGCGGTGAAAGTTGTGCCAAAACGAAATCACGTCCAAAATTCGACTACGAAAACACAAAACAGATCACAACTCGGACAAAACTCAATATCTTTGAAAACAGAAATAGGATTCGGAGTCCTTACCACGAGATCTACACTTTTTCCAACAGCAGCGTCGGACGAAAAGCACTCCGCGGCCTCCAAAATCCAGCTTTCCTCTTTTTCCCTTTCTCTTTCTCTCTCTAAAACAGATATTTTGATTTTAAAATGATTTTCTCTCTCATCAAAACGACCAGATTTTCTTATATCATAAAGCAGATCGGCCCGGCCGATCGCCAGATCGTCCCGGGACGATCAGACCAACAAATATCGTCCTGGACGGTTCCCAGAACTATTCTTCGGCCGATATTTTCTACAGTGCAGATCGGCCTGGACGATCCCACTATCGTCCCGGACGATCCAGAGAGGAAAATCCAAATCATAGAGGAATAGTAAGGGAACGAGGTCTCACAATCTCCCCACCTTAGAAAAATGTCGTCCCGACATTTTCCTACAGGTGCGAGACAAAAACAACGCAAAAACAAGTCGATCCTAAATCCAAATCCAAAACAAAACTCGTCGAAATCCAAACAAACACACAATGCAATCAATCACATGTCAATCACTATGTATGCAGAATGAATCCATTCTATCAAACTATCAATCAAATCCTTTCACTACACTTGCTCTGATACCAACTGTGATGCCCCAGAATCAAATAGTGAAAGGATTCGTCTGACATTATGATCGAACTCCATTCCAGTTGCCTTGCTCGGACCTGAAAATTTAACCACATATAATGAGCTTACAAAGCCCAGCAGGTCACCAAAGCCTACAACTGAAATCAAAGCACGACGATGCTATCAATATGCAGGTCAAAGTAAATCAAGTCAATCAATGGTCAATAAGTCTATGCAATACGAAAATCCAGTCAATGAAATCAAGTCTGCACAGCGGAAATCAAATCAGTAGCCAATGCAGTACGGAAATCAATAATCAATAATCAATACAGCGGTAAAAACATCGATAAATCAATACGTCACAGCAATCAAATCAGTAAGTGACTGGAAGCCAATATCTATCCATCGTAGCAGTGTCTATCAATCAATACTATCAGTTCAATCTCAATCGCGTCGTCTAGTCAATTCGTTGAATCTATATCATTTGTCTAATCAATAGAATGTCTGTATCAATTAATAGCATCAATTAATTCAATAAGGGACTCGTGTCAGAACGTACTCTTGCAAATCAGTCAATCCAATTATTCAATACGATTTACTCGATATCAATACAATATTCAATGACACCACAGCAGCGAGGACAATTCAATCATGACGACGTACAATGCTACAATAGGGAATCATCTCAATCAATAGAACACTTTCCAGTCAATTATATCAATCGGCTCAAAATCCAAATAAACGATCAAATCAATACAGCGAAAGATCAATTGAAATCAAATCAATACAAAGATCCATTTAAATCAAATCAATACAATCAGCTTCATAAAGAAATCTATTTTACGATAAATTAAATCCATACGGCAACAATCCATTCAATCAATCAGTACGACGAATCAATGTATCAATGTATATCAATAACCTATCAGGATCTGTCGTATCAATAATATTCATATATCAATATCATATCCATAGCAATGTCGATGTCGGTATCTATCAATCGGTACAATCTATATCAATGTCGGTGTCAATATCTATGAATCAATACGCAGAATCCATATCCATCATCTGTCATCCATAAATCCGTCGTTAAATCCGTTCAAAACAATAAATCCGTCAAATCAATCAATCAAATCCAGTCTATACTATCAAGTCGATAAAAGAAATCGGAAAAGCAATACAATAAATCAATAGTAGCAAGTCAAATCAATGCAGAATTAATAGTATCAATGAATCTATAAATCTATGCCGTCTATGTTCATATCAATATCAATAATCAATATTCAATAGTATCAATGCTCAATGATCAATCAATGAATCCGTACGATAATAAATCAATTCGATAAATCCAATCAAGATCAATAAATCAATCGGAAATCAATAAATCGATGCATATCAGGAAATCTATACGATGCAATATCGGATACATGCAATTCCATACAGGTCTTACTCGACAAGCACAAACACTAGCTATTATCAATAGTGCTGTTGTAGAATCCATAGTGCTGTTGTAGAATCCATATTGCTGTTGTAGATATCCGCACGTTGGTTCTATCAAGAAGAGTCGTCACTCTTTTTGCCCGTCTGCCGCCCGTCGGCATATAAAACTCCTTATGACTCCCATCTATAGTGCTGTTATAGAAATCCATAATCGATGTTTAAAGGAAAGCCCGTCGGCCCACCATCCTGTACAGGTCAATATCTATCTCCAACCAACGTTCAACCAGGTTCCCACTTGTCTTTCAGTATCAATCAATTCAATCAATAGTCAATGCAATAATCGATGCAATAAGCAATAATAAAAAAATCTGGAACAATCATATCAATAGTCATACGCATATCAATGCAATCTATCAATTCCGAGAAAATCAGAAATCGTACGAAAATCGGACAGAGTAACGGCAGTCGATCAAATTTACACAAAAATCCTGCAAAAAGGCACAATTTCCAAATTCTTCCAAATTACAGTAGAATATCTATAACATCAATACAAGACTATTGCCCTATAGAAATCAGATCAAATCAAGTCCTAATATTTTTCTATTCGATTAAAATCGCGTAGAATCAATTCCGATTGATAAAATCGTCGCAGAAAACACTCAAATCGTGTACAATAATCATATCTATAACATACTAAAAGTTGTGCGGTGAAAGTTGTGCCAAAACGAAATCACGTCCAAAATTCGACTACGAAAACACAAAATAGATCACAACTCGGACAAAACTCAATATCTTTGAAAACAGAAATAGGATTCGGAGTCCTTACCACGAGATCTACACTTTTTCCAACAGCAGCGTCGGACGAAAAGCACTCCGCGGCCTCCAAAATCCAGCTTTCCTCTTTTTCCCTTTCTCTTTCTCTCTCTAAAATAGATATTTTGATTTTAAAATGATTTTCTCTCTCATCAAAACGACCAGATTTTCTTATATCATAAAGCAGATCGGCCCGGCCGATCGCCAGATCGTCCCGGGACGATCAGACCAACAAATATCGTCCTGGACGGTTCCCAGAACTATTCTTCGGCCGATATTTTCTACAGTGCAGATCGGCCTGGACGATCCCACTATCGTCCCGGACGATCCAGAGAGGAAAATCCAAATCATAGAGAAACAGTAAGGGAACGAGGTCTCACACAAATGCAGTGTGGAGAAGCGTCCGAGAAGTTTCAATAATGTGACGGTGTTTGCGTTCCGCAACACCATTCTATTGCGGAGTATAAGGGCATGATAACTGATGAGTTATTCCATGGTCACGAAGGTATGATTCAAACCGATTGCTAGTATATTCTTTGCCACCATCCGTGCGGATCATCTTGATGGATCTTGAAGTGTAATTCTCTACCTGTTTCTTGAAGGTTAGAAATATATCAAATAAATCAGATTTAAATCGCATGGGAAATATCCATGAAAATTTAGAAAAGTCATCCACAAATAAAGCATAATAACGAAAGCCTTGCGTTGAAATAACTGGGGCCGGACCCCAAATATCCGAATGAATGAGCTCAAGCAAGTTTCTACTATGATTCAGGGATTGTTCAAACATGATTTTATGACTTTTAGATTCTTTACAAGATTTACAAGAATCATTATTACTAGGTATGCTAAGCTGCGGATTACGTCTGGAAATTAATTTGGTAACTCGCGCGTGCGGGTGACCAAGTCTTTGATGCCAGCAGTCGGCGGAGGTCGTGGAGACAGATAGCGCAGTGCTGAATTTATTTTGCTTCCCTGTTTTAACTTCGTATAATCCATCATTGCACGGACCTTGCAGAAGGACCTGCTGTGTCTTCTGATCCTTCAAAATAAAGCCCGAGGCATTAAACATAATAGATATTGGATTATCACGAATTAACTAAGAAATAGATAACAGATTGTATCTTAAAGCAGGTGAATGAAGAATATGGGAGAGTTTTAGCTTACTAGACGGAGTTGGCAGTAAACCAACTCCCGAATTCGCAATGCTTAGAGCTCTTCCGTCCCCAACAGTGATGTTGTCAGATCCATGGTAAGGTGTGGAGATGGAGAGATTATCCATCGAGTTAGTGAGATGCGATGTAGCCCCCGAGTCTAGGAACTAGGATGTATTCGCATTGTCTGGGGCTGCTACAAGAGCTTGAGCAGAGTGATTCGGTGCAACAGGAACGTAATTCGCATTGTGACGATGCCAACAGTCCGTGGCTGAGTGACCTCGTTTGAGACAGATCTGGCATTTTATGACAGAATTGCTAGGTTGCCTGCTTTGTTGGCCAGAAGTAGACTGCTGGCGGCCTCTATTTCGTCGGCCTCTACCGCGAGAGGCATATAAGGCAAGGTGAGGATCTGCGATCGGTGCGTTTCTTGCGGCATCGGAAGCAAGATTAATTTCCTCACTGAGTAACAAAGGATAGAGATGGCCCAAGCTAATTGGAGTTAACATAGTCCTAATAGATGTTTTAAAGGATTGAAAAGATGGAGGCAAGCTGTTGAGGATGTACAGGATAATATCCTCATTGTCTACTACCGATCCTGCTGACGCGATTTGATCCACCAGGTTCTTGATTTCAGAGAGATATTGAGTCATTGTCATGTTCTTGAGTGAAATATTGTGAAGGGCATTTTTGAGTTGAATGACCTTGGACCTATTGGTAGCTTGAAACCGATTTTCAAGCATCGACCAAATAGCCGCAATGGTTTCAAGATTGACTACAAAGGGAAGGATGGAAGAAGAGATAGTTGAACAAAGCGAGGCGGCAAGATTTTGATCGTTGAGACACCATTGTTGAAACAGCGGATTCGGTTGGACCGAGCCATCAGATTTGGTGATGGATGGGGAGGGAGAAGAGAAAGAGGAATCAAGAAATTTGTCAAACCCATTGGCGCGAAAGACTTTCAAGATCTGCGATCTCCATACGGAGTAATTGTCTTGCGTCAGTTGGATTGGAACGACGTGTTTGATGTTGGAAATGACGAACTTGAGCGTCGAGGAGATGAGCTGCGGATCTCGCCGATCGGACTCAGTGCTTTCACTGAGGTTGGAGTCGACGGAGTTCATCATTTTTCTCGGGCGGAACCTAGGTATCTGATACCATGTAGAACAATAAATGCCGAACAGAGAGAAAGACAAGAAGATGAAGAAGGAAATTGTATCTTATTTTCACCCTACTCTACGGTCTACAGTTCTTTATATAGCAGATACAAATACAAGTAACCAATGAATTACAACCACGTGTAAAGTAATAACAAGAAGTATTTATTTATTATTCATATGGTCTAATAGGTTCGCACCACTAATCTTAAATAAAAAAGAAATCAAAATCTTAATTTTGGCTTGCATTATATATATATATATATATATATATATATATATATATATATATATATATATATATATATATATATATATATATATATATATCAAAAGGTTTAAAATAAGAGTATTAGTAAATATTTTCATTTGGTCATAAGTTTATATAACTGCTGATTATCTCATTTCCCCTAACATTTAAGCTCAGATTCTATGTAAGTTCTGCAATCAACATGTTGAGCCCATCAATGTTTAGCTTGTTTGTTGGGCGAGTACGATTGGGACTCTCAATCTGTGCTTGATTACCCTTGAGCGACAGTGCCTTTTTAGTAGGGCTCAATCAAGTCGGGCTAGGAGGTTTCTGGGTGGGTGCCTCTTCTATGTCAGCCTAAGATTAATCACGCCGCTAAGCGTCCTTTCAGGATGGTAGCAGGTGGATACCCGTTCCCAAAAAAAAAAAAAAACGTGGTCAAAATTTCAACCATCTGTTTTTTGGAATGAGATTTGATCTTCACTATCATACACAAGTTATTTCCATGGCTCGTTAGTTTCCTACTAAGGTCAAACTTGTTGCAATTATATCTAGTAGGTTTCCTGAGCAATTTACCTATTTCTTTGGCATTTTTGCTTTGTTCTGTTGAGATGATAATCTTAGATTCATCTAATGGATTTTCAATATTATTTTGGCACATTTTAAAACTAGCATTTTAGAAGTTGTTGGATCTATTTTGATCTCTTTTTACTTTTTTTTTTTTGGAATTTGTAGTTTATTTTAACTTGGAAAACCTGAAGGAACCCTAAAAAAAATCCAGTGCATCGCCTGGAAAGAACCCCTCTTTCTTGGCTTTGGCGAAAGATGCAGAGCCAATCGCGCCTCAACGGCGCCACCTTCTGCAAGCTGGTAAGCCTTTCTGTACAATTGAAAGGATAAACAATTTACTATTTGGGATTTCGAGAATCGTCAGTTTAGATTTGAGTCTCCTTTACGATTTATGTTTGAAGGCCATGGCCTCCATATTCGGAACCTGCTTAAAGCACCTTGCTTTCGTTTGCAATGGAGTAATTTATCTGTAACAGTAGCGACATTTTTTCATCCTTTTCCCATTTATTTAAAGTTTTGCAATTGTGCAATAGCCGAGATAGTCGATGACTATGCTCTATGAGTATTTTGGGAGGCCAAATAAAGTCTGAGTAAGAATTATCTAATCTTTCAACTGCTCAAGTTACTGTAATGAAATCAGGCCACTGAAATTGTCGAAGCAATAGAACTAATTGAAAACTGGACATTGAACTTGAGAAAGAAAATATCCAAAGTTTGAAGGTTCAATTGGGATTTAACTGGAAGTTGATTAATGAGGCTTTTAGGCATATTAATGCTATTTAATAATTAGTTAAAAGATATAATATTTCTATTAATAATACAATTAAGTGATAAAGAACAGAAAAAATTCATGAAATATGAAAAATCAGCATAAAATAAGTCAAAATGAATTTATATTATACTAAACTAATTTCCACACTGTTTTTCTATTTCAATGTATACTTAGACAACAAATAAACTAAAAAGGTTTCGTAGAACTAAAATTTAATACTATCAAATTTATAATAAATAAAATAAAACTTATTCTTTAGTAAACTGCTCTGAACCTGATAAAAATCTCATGTTTATTTACCAATTGTGAAAACAAACATGAAATTTCTTAGCGATTCCATGTCAGGCAATTAAGCACAATCACGGTATAGATTGAATGGAAAGCATATTTAATGAAAATTCAACATTAGAAATTGAATCATTCCCAATGCATTTCCTCTAAAATGTTGTGTACTGATGAGGAAGGAGAAAACCATTAACAGTAGGAACATACATAGATCCAAATTAGGCTGTTCTCCCAACTTGTTCACATTCTCAATTTTAATTGATGAATCTTCTTAAGCACTGCTGAAGGCCTCAACAACATTTCTATTGAGATGATGATCTCCACCCCCAAGAGAGACACCCCTAGGATCAAAAAAATTCTCAGTGACCAATCACCACTATTAACATGAGCCGGCATACAAACAATGTATTCGTCTCTCTTAAGTGGCCCATTTGATATAAAAAGTATTAGTATTTTGATTTAGTTTTAGTTATGTTGTTTCTTAGGTTCATTTTAATCTTATATTAGTGTTATAAGTAGAGAGGTGTGCTCTCTCCCTCCCTACCCCCACCATTCATTCTCTTGGAGCAGCCATGCAAGAAGAGCTTGTAGTAATCAAGAAGATTTCCTTTCTCCAGGAATCCCAAAAACAAGTTCAACGCAAGTATTCTCTTCCCTCATAGGATTATCATCATTATCCATACCATTAGAAAGGTATGCAAGATCAACAACAAGCCACACATCACCAAAACCTTCATCACACAAAGGTAAAGAAACTTTCAAATCCACAAGGTAAATATTCACTTCAAAGCCTTCCACAACATAGTTGAACTATTCTCAAAATTTATCTTATATAATTAAAACCGTTGGGCCAAGTGGTATGCTATTGAATTTTTATTGCTTAGATATAATTTATCTTATACAATTAAAACCGATGGCCCAAGTGGTAAACTATTGAATTTTTATGGCTTAAATCTCTGATAACTGATCCTAAAATTATAGCATGAAAAGTTTCTCTAAATAACTGCATGGGTTTAAATTTGTATTTGGTATTCCCACCTTATTATTAGGGAAACTATATGGAATAGGTTCTATTCCTTCTAATGGAAAATATGTCTTGTATAATGTAATAATGTGACTGATGAGTTTGGTATCATGAACCACTGCTTTTTGATACCAATCTACTCCTCGGACTATTGGGGAAACATGATTTATATTGAATGGATTGGCAAATTTGAAGCATGATCCTACGAAAGAGAAATGAAGTAGGAGATCATTAGTAAAAGCAGAAATCAAACACGACCTCAGCAAGGAAACAATCCCAACATACTTGATCCTTCTCTCACCACCGTAACAAACTAATACAATCATATGCATCCACGTGTAAAGGGCACACACACTCACACTAGTATAAATACAACAATATGTATCACTATACATAAAGAAATACAAAATGAAATAGATGGAGAAAAGACAAGGGGTCTTATTCTCATCTTCATATAAACCATAATAGAGATTCCTCTATTCTATTTTCTACATGATATCAGGGCAGGCTTAAGAGCAAGATACGTCGCAGATGACTTAGTCTTCTTCCTCTCAAGTCGGCGACCCCTCCACAGAACCCGTCATCGACAATTTTTCCATTCCAGCATCACTCAAATTTGTCATTGCAAACATTAAAACAATAGTTCCAGTTCAGTTATCTAATGAAAATTATCTAGTGTGGCGGTTGCAAGTCCTAAAACTGTTTTGCGCGAACGGATTCGCTGCATTCCTCGAATCCATAGCTACTCCTCCGCCCCGATTGACTCAGTCCTCTGATGGTATAACTTTCATCAATCCCAAATACACCGAATGGATTCTGATAGATCAGAATCTAGCAGCAGCTATCTACTCTACCCTAACCCCATCCATCCTTCCATATGTTTTGAATCTTGAGACATGTTATGCCATTTGGCTTACCATAGAAAGAAGATTACAAGCCTTAAACATATCCAGAGTTATCCAACTTAAAAATGAATTACACAATACCACCATGACTCAGTATCTCACCGAAATCAAATCCATTGTCGACAAGATTGCTGTGGTAGGAGCTACCATTAATGTAGAAGACATCATACTATATACACTTAATGGACTTCTACCTTTCTACCAAGCATTCCAGACATCTATACGAACAATGCTTCACCCAATAAGTCTAGAAGATCTCTATTTTATTCTACTTAGTGAAGAAATCAATCTACAAGCTGAATCATTACGTCACCAGCAGTTAGCAGATCCTGCACTAGCCCCGTACTCATATCACGATTGCAGATGAAGAGGATGAGGACGATCATCACCGACCAATCCCAGGTCTCATCAAGCTCTTGTTTCTACCTTCCAAACTTGTAACAAAAGGGGACACACATTATCCACATGCTGGCACATATTGAACTTAAACTACAGTCCACCTCAAACCTCCAATCAATTGAAAGCCATACTAACATCCACAGAATCATCAAATCCAGACTTGTACTTGGATTCAGGGGCTTCATCCCATCTTAACAATCTACATCATCCCACAGCATACCAAGTCTCAGATTCAATTACAATCGGAAATGGCAGTTCCTTCAAATATTCCATACCGGTGATGGCTTACTTCCCACCCCAGCTCGTAAGCTCCTCTTAACTCAATTACTCCACATCCCAAATTTCTCGAATAATCTCCTATCCATTTATCAATTAACCAAGGATAACAACATTTTGATTTCCTTTGATGCCTTTGGATTCGTCATCAAGGACTCCAAGAACCATCATGTTCTTCTCAAAAGTCCCTGCCATAACGGGCTGTATCCCCTTCAAACATCCATTCCCTCGTATGGTCAAATTGCTCTAATAGCAACCAGCCGATCATCTTCATTATGACACAATCAACTAGGCCATCCTCACCATCAGATTCTTCGCTACATCTCCAATAGCCACAAACACCTTAATATTACTGCCTTATTGTTTTCTTGTTCTTCATGTAATGTCTCAAAAGGACACAAGTTAAAATTTTCAAAATCTGTATCTTGCTCATCTACTCCACTTGAGCTTATTTACACGAATGTATGGATTGGGGTCCCTCCCCTATTATCTCGAATCAAGGTTATCAATATTGTGTCATTTTTATTGACGATTTTTCACGATTATTTTGGGTGTTTTCCAACGATTCATAAATCTGAAGTTACAACTATATTCATTAACTTCAAAACCATGCTTGAGAATCAACTATCTCACACCATTAAATGTCTACGATTGGATAGAGGTACATAATATCTCAATCACAATCTCAAATCTTACCTACAATAACATGGCTTGTCCACCAAATATCCTATCTTTACACTCCTGAACAATACAGAGTAGCCGAGAGAAATCACAGGCATCTTATGGAAACAACTCGGACCATTTTGCACACTGCATTGGTTCCCTCCAACTATTGGCCTGATGCTGTACTCACAACATCATACCTCATAAACAGATTATCGTCCAAACTATCCCCTCATACATCTCCTCTCCAAATGCTATACAACCAACCTCCAGACTACTCAAGTCTACGCATATTCGGCTGCAGTTATTTCCTGTGGATTCTGCCATTCTAAAGACACAAACTAGCCCTAAAATTCATACCATGTGTCTTTCTCCGGTACTCCAGTTCATTCAAAGGTCATAAATGTCTGAATCCACTAAACAATCGTGTTCTTATCTCACGTCATATTACATTCGACAAACTCACCTTCCCGTTCAAACAATCATCCATAACTTCTCAACCACCTCAATCTTCCCACTCCAATCCCTTTCTTTTAACTCCCACATCCACAAACTCTTCCCGATGATCCCACCACACCAACAACATCAATTTCACCTCAAAAAAGGCTCCCTCAAGCCATGAACCATATTCAATCTACTCCATCATCAATCCTCTACCACTGAAAATCAGTCACTAGACCTAACTAGCTATGCGGATGCTTGCAAGTCTCCTCATTGGAGAATAGCCATGACCCACGAATTCTTAGCTCTTCAGTAGCAAGGGACATCATTGATTCTTGTCCCACCTCAAACCAAAACACCGATATTGGGATGCAAATTTACATATAGTACCAAGCTACATCCCAACAGGTCGATTGCTAGGTATAAAGCACGCCACGTTGCACAGGGTAACTAGCAGGAATATAGCTTGAACTATCTTGAGACATTCAATCCGGGCTCAAAATTCTCAACTATAAGAGCTCTGCTAACGATTGACATCACCAAACACTATCCAATTCATTAGCTTGATGTCATAAATGCTTTCCTCCACAGATCCTTAACTGATACCATTTATATGATGCAACCGAAAGTATTTGAAGATACACAATTTCCAACATATGTCTGCCTACTCAAGAAAGTAATATACGGCCTCAAACAATCTCCAAGGATGTGGTTTAACACACTATCAGAAGCTCTCGATAAACTTGGTTTTAAGCCCAACCAATCTGATTCATCGCTCCTCACTCTCTCCAAAGATGGAACTCAACTATACCTCCTGGTGTGCGTTGACAACATCCTACTTACATGTAACAACAATACAATGCTTTATGATACTCTTGTGTAGCTTCACAAACAATTTGATATGAAAAACCTAGGCCAAGCCAAGGGCATCTCCATAGAATGCAACTTCAACCACTTCTTCCTCTCTCAAACCCAATATGCCAAATCTATCCTAAACACAACCAACATGCTCTCCTGCAAATCTCTAGCCAATCCCTCATGTACTAAACTACCTACAATTATCCCTATGATTTACATTTAACCAACCCTCATACCTACCGTCAGATAATAGGCTCCCTACAATACCTAAACATAAACAGATCGGACTTGGCTTACCCTGTTATCCTATTATGTCAAAATATGCATCAACCTCAACTCACTCACACCTACCTCCTCAACTGGCTGTTACGCTACCTCAAAGGAACATTGCATCTTGGCCGTCCAATTTCCAATGGTTCCCTCAGCCTCACCTCCTACTCATATGCACATTGGGCTGGAGATCCATCCACCAGGAAGTCAACCTCGAGCTACTATACCTTTTCCAAAAGGATCATCACATTGCGGGGGTATAAAAGCATAAATCAAACACGACCACAGCAAGGACACAATCCCATTAGACTTGATCCTTCTCTCACCTCCGTAGGAGGTAACAAACTTATACAATCATATGCATCCACGTGTAAAGGGCACACACACTCATCCTAGTATAAATACAACAGTATGTATCACTATACAAAAAGGAATACAAAATGAAATAGATGGAGAAAAGACAAGGGGTATTATTCTCATCTTCAGATAAACCATAACAGAGATTCCTCTATTCTGTTTTCTACAATTAGAACAGATTGTGTTGCCTATTTCTTCAAACTGAACAGCTAGGTAATTAAAAATATAGCAGATTCTATTTACGGGGTATCGTGGTGACAAATTGAAGTATTATGGTGGTCGTGGAATAAAGCCCAACCAGCCTCTTAGACTTTTGGGGTGTGACATGCATCTTATTGTTTAAATTGACAAAGTTGAAGAATGATTCCATCAAAAAATATTAGCAATAGGAAATCATTAGAACATATCGTGTTACCTGTTTCTTCAAGCTAACAGCTAGGTATTGAAAACCTTAGTATATTCTGATTCCTGTGGAAAGTATCAGTACCTGTAGTTATGTCACAAATTCTGCCTTAAGAATATGGATATGATATTCTAGGGCTAGAGAAGTTTTCCTATTGCCCATTTGTGAATAACTGAATTTCTGCACCATCTGTAGTTATTTCATTTAGTATTTGCACCACCTGGCGCATGCTTGGTCTAACATTAGGTGAAGGTTGCGAACATAGCAACCCAAGCTTCAAAACCAGTTCAACTTCCTCTGGCCTAAAATCAGTCCCCAGTTTAACATCCTTGCTATCCATAATCGTCCCTCTTTTCCAATTGTTTGATACCCAGTCTACTAAATTCTGAACATCTGGTGAAGCATCCTGCAGAATTGGTCTTCTTCCACATGCAACTTCAAGCAAGAATACCCCAAATGCATATACATCTGTGGAGGTAGTTGCCCTGCCATTTTTGTTGAGCTCTGGAGCAATGTAACCGAAGGTTCCAATTACATGAGTTGTCTTAGGATCATTTCCACGATCATATAATCTTGAAAGGCCAAAGTCCCCCACTTTTGCTGTTAGATCATCATCTAGTAAGACGTTGCTAGCTTTAATATCTTGGTGAATGACAACCTTTTCCCACTCCTCGTGCAAGTATAAAAGCGCTGAAGCCACGCCTTTTATGATTTCGAACCTGTGTCTCCAGTTAAGTTTCTTCTTCTCAGAGTCATCAAAGATGAACTTGTCTAGGCTTCCATTGGACATCAATTCATACACCAGAAGGAGCTCCCCTTTGCACCTGCAATAACCAAGAAGCTGGACCAAGTTTTTGTGGCAAAGTTGGCTGATGCTTACAATCTCTGAAACAAATTCTCTCATCCCTTGCTTTGAATCGTGGGGTATTCTTTTGACTGCAATTTTGGCTGTTGACATAGGGAGTTTCCCTTTATACACCCGGCCAAAACCTCCAATTCCCAAGAGTTCATCTTCTTCGAAACCCTTGGTAGCTTTGTAAAGGTCTTTGTATGAGAATCTATGATGTTGGTATTCAACCTCCCAGTCTTCCAGAACTTCAGCATACTTAATCTTCATTACCACGACATATGCGATTCCAATGACAGTTACGAGCAGAAATGCAACAACTAAAATGTATAACTTAAAATTTAAAGCTTTATTTTTTCCATCTTCAGGTAATGGAAGTGAAGGAAGGCTAGTGAGATTGAGCCCAGGGGCTTTCCCGTTTAGTTTAAAGCTCCATCCCAACACATAATGAGACGTTTTGACAGAACCAGATGATGAAGATAAACCAATGTACATAGCGTCATAGATAACCCAGGAGAGATTAATTGACAGAGATATAAGGGGAAGACTTGGCTTTGGTACATTAATTGGAGAGATTGTTACATTGAGCTTCATTTCCAGAGCATCATACTCCACCCAAAGAATCATAGGCTTCCCACTGAGAAGAGTCAAGTTCTTATACCCTTTATTTCCTTCCAGGAAATATGATGCTGGAGCAGCCGCCACCGATTTCAAACCGTTGATATCGACACCGACATGATTGTTGTTTATATCTTCAAAGTCGATGTTGTCCACGGTGTCCAATTCAATGGCAAGAACATGATTAGAGGAATTTCCATTGTTGGATGAATTGAAGAGGCCAAGGTATTGGACAGGGAGTGCTCCAGGGCGACCTCTTGTTGGGGAGATCACAAGTGCAAGACCGTGGCCACCAACATCAGAATACTCCGTCACAATGGCAAAAACGAAACAAGTGGAGAAAGAGCTAAGCTTACCATCTGATGTGTTCTTGAATTGGATCACGTTCTTGTGGAACGCATGGCTCTGCATATACTTGCTTGTGTTGGTCAGAAATAGCAAGCCATCTGGTGCAATGTTTGCGATGCCATCAAGAAACAGATCCTCGCCGGCGAATCCATTGTAAATGAACTCATCATTCTCAGCAGCTACCGTATTGATGATCAGGAGGAACAGTAGAGAAGCCTTGAATGCTTGTGATTCCATTCTCAGCAGGTTTGGTCTCTGACATATCTTCTTGTGCTCTTTGTCAATTTTATTTTCTTGCACAAATTGTATATAGCAGGGATATATCTCCCAACTCATTTTTGGCTGTTTTCATGCTCCTAGATGACTTGTTGTTTAACACGAATATGTAGACTTGGTCAGCACACGCCAAAAGGCTTTGTTTTTAGCTTTGTTTCTAGTTACAATCTTCCATTAAATGTCTACTGAACACAGCTGTTCTCATTGGATCTCTAGCAATACCGGAGTTATCTGCTACCCTCGGAGGAGCTGCTCTGGAACTAGGTGGTGTTGGAGGTAGCCTTCGTCCTCAAGAGTTGAGGTAATTCCTCTTAATGTCATAGATATTGGATGAAATATTTACTTCACTGATGTTTTTTAAAATCTTGATTTCACCATCATCACATTTTATGTCCTGTTCTATGCTCGTTCAGAAGGTGAATAGAATAAGTCAAATGTCTTTTCCTCTCTGTTTTTAATGAAGAGACGAAGGGTGGTTCAAATCTCTCGCTAACAAAAAGTAAAAAAAAAAATAAAAAATCTATTCTTCCTCCCTCCCTTGACCATTGTCAACTCTGTTGCATGACAAATGGTGATCAGAGATCACTGGATTAGGTAGTTAGCTCTTCAATTAATTGCCAATTTCACTTATATATTGAATTCTAGTTATGGAATTATGTGAATACCCGCAACCTGTCCTTTTCTTCAGCATTGTTCTGGTCCTTGGAGGGAGAGATTATTACGTGCGGTGTCCGGATCGTCTGGAAGCGAATCCGGACACGCCACATCACCCGGATGCACCGGGGTCCGGTTGACGTGGCGCATCCGGACGAATCCGGATGCCGCACGGAATAATTTTTCTCTTGGAGGAGCCACTTTTCTCTGCCAAAACTGTTGATTCACTGCCTAGTAATCATATTACTGCAGTAATTTCCTTATGTATATATGGGAAGGCCTTGTAGACTCTTCAGCTATACAAAATGTATTTCCCTGCTTATACATGCTATTTTGAAATTTCTGATTTCAACCTTTGCAGATTTTAGCTTTATTTTCTTATGAGGTTTCAAACTTAACCCAAATTCATTCACCATAAAGTAGGAATCTACAGGTAGAGTTTTCATCTTTTGATTGTTGGATTGCTCTAAGCCATTTGTAACAGTCAAAGCTATTGACTATCGAGATATTGTCGGTGTTAGTCTAATAACCTCTTAGTTTTAGCTCATTGATTTAATTTCTTAGAAGGCCATCCATCCTAAAGGCACTCATGTACAAGCAAGTTTAACTTTGGAATTTGTAATAAAATTTGTCACATTAAAATGCACCTCAATATTTAAGAATTTAATTTAATTTTTAAAGGTGTTTCACATTTCCACACATGTTTATCACACCAACATCAAGGTTATTGCTAGTATAATTTAACGGAAGCTATCTTATATGATAGTCTTTGTTAATTTTTTTTGTGGAGTCTAATTGTATTGATCAATTGAATTAGTCTTTATTTTTGAACAATGTATAAGTTTTAATCTTATTATTTATGAATGATTAGGGGTGTCAATTTTTGACACGACCCGAAACACGACCCAAATCCGACCCGGAAAAATTCGGGTTCGGGTTGACCCATCAACACGAAATTGACCTGAAAGTAACACGAAAACTCATTTTTTACCCGAAAACCCGAGATTGACCTGTTTTTTTTTACCCAAAAACCCGAGATTGACCCGAATTTTGACCCAAAAACTAGCAATTTTGGGTCAACCCCGGGTCATTCGTGTCGGGTCGGCTTGACCCGGACCCGAATCGAGTCGGGTTCGAGTCCAAAAACTTGACCCGTTTTTAAAAACAGATCGGGTTCAGGTTGACCCGAATAGTGCCGGGTCAGTTCCTGGTTCGACTCGAACCCGACCCGTTGACCCAAATTGACACCCCTATGAATGATCTTCTTGTGCTTTAAGTATTCACAGCTCTTTGGAAGTTGAACCATAGATCAATTTTTTTTTAATAGGCCAAATATAATTTTCACTCTTTTGATTTTGATCAAATGAGTATGATAAAATGTTTACAAGTTGTAGCATGTTTTCGTCCTCTGATTGATAGTGTCTCAATTTTTAAGTAAATGCTATTATAGTTTGAAGTTGAATATCTTATAAATAATTCAAATAATATATCTCAAAATTTTGATTTAATGATGAAGGGGCCTAATTTATAATGTTATAAATAGAATTAATAAAAATATTATTATTATATTAAAATAATATTAATATTTATTATCCCATTCAATTCAAGCTAAAATTTCAAACATTGTACCTCTCATTTTTCTATTTCAATATATATATATTTTCATTTATGATCATGATTTGAACTGAAATGAACTCCTTCAAAACTTGTTTAAGAATTGGTCGGCTAGAGTAATTTTTTTGTTTGATTTTTTTTTTATTTTATATTATCTATTATTTCTCTCGCTTACATTGTGAATATTGGATAATTTTTATGTTTATTTTATTTATTTATTTTGTCTCTGATGCACTTCCCATAAAATAAAAATAATAATACATATTATATGACTAATAAGGCCATATATGCAATGCACGATAGAAGATGATACTATACAAAATTGAGGGTCAAATCATTTATTAGTAAAATATTTACGCTATAAAAATATACTTTATATTATTTAATGAACTACATGCTCAAATATCTACCTATTAAGTTTTTTAGTTATTTTAATCAGCTACAATAATATTTTATTTATTTATTTATTATATTGCGAATATTACCTACTAAGATATTCTTTCATAGCGATTAAAATTATCCAAAAAAAACTTCTCAAAGCATTAGATTTACAATAATTTTAGTTTTCGTTTGGGACAACTTTCTTACTACTTAAAATAACTTTTGAAGTTAAAATTTTTAACTTTTAAACTAAAAAGATGTTTTAAGAAGCAATAAAAAAGTCGCCCCAAACGAAATCTTAATCACTGCAATAACTTAATATTAGTTTTAACCATTGCAATTAGTGATAGTTTATCAAGTCTCAGTAGCCCTATGCAACAAGAAGCCATCTCAAATAGCACCAATCATACATGATGGCTCTCAACCTTTGGTGTTAAGTGAGGGTAAATATTAAATTTTCTTATCAAGCTCAAACCATAGAAATCTCCTTTGAAGAATAAATTATTCTATGTGGACATCGGACGCCGTCCGAATGTCAACTAGGACGCACCACATTATTTTTCTGCTCAGTACCGGTGCTGGGTATTGCTAGATACTAGATGACATGATACGTTTTGGTTGGCATCCGGATCGTCCAGTCTCCGCACAAAATAATTTATCTTTTAACACTAGTGTAGCAAAAAAAAAAAGTTTTAAGGAGGCATATTGACAATTTAAGAATATTCCCAACTTTTTTCAAAAAGAATTGAGGTCAACATTGCGGTCTTAATTTTTTTTCATTAGAATCATCATATAAAACAATATAAAGCTAATACAAAAACTTAAGAAAATCTACTATTTATATTTTGAAAATGTTAAAATAATTAGGGTTTAGGGACATCGGACGCCGTCCGAATGTCAACTAGGACGCACTTTATTATTTTTTTGCTCAGTACCGGTGCTGGGTATCGCTAGATACTAGATGACATGATACGTTTTGGTTGGCATCCGGATCGTCCAGTCTCCGCACAAAATAATTTATCTTTTAACACTAGTGTAGCAAAAAAAAAGTTTTAAGGAGGCATATTGACAATTTAAGAATATTCCCAACTTTTTTCAAAAAGAATTGAGGTCAACATTGCGGTCTTAATTTTTTTTATTAGAATCATCATATAAAACAATATAAAGCTAATACAAAAACTTAAGAAAATCTACTATTTATATTTTGAAAATGTTAAATAATTAGGGTTTAGGGACATCGGACGCCGTCCGAATGTCAACTAGGACGCACCTTATTATTTTTCTGCTCAGTACCGGTGCTGGGTATCGCTAGATACTAGATGACATGATACGTTTTGGTTGGCATCCGGATCGTCCAGTCTCCGCACAAAATAATTTATCTTTTTAACACTAGTGTAGCAAAAAAAAAGTTTTAAGGAGGCATGTTGACAATTTAAGAATATTCCCAACTTTTTTCAAAAAGAATTGAGGTCAACATTGCGGTCTTAATTTTTTTTCATTAGAATCATCATATAAAACAATATAAAGCTAATACAAAAACTTAAGAAAATCTACTATTTATATTTTGAAAATGTTAAATAATTATTTGAATGACACATGTACTCAATATCTAATATGACAAAAATAGCAGTTTTAATAAATACTAAAAAAAGCATATTCTAGTAATATAACTTTCTCAATATTATTATTTTAATATAGATAATTAAATTTTAATTTATGGTACTATTAATTATAATTAATATTTGATTGTACATTTTATATCTCAAAAGCAAGGAAAAATCATACCTTAAGATTAGGAAAAATAAGATTAGTACACCACTAAGATAACTATTAATATACCTATAATTCCTTACCAAATCTAAGAATAATAAGTAGAAAATACCTCATCCACAAAATTGTGTTTAGTATTAATATACCTATAATTCCTTACCAAATCTAAGAATAATAAGTAGAAAATACCTCATCCACAAAATTGTGTTGGAGGATAATCTGATTCAATAAGGAAGATTTGGATGCTTTGCTCAGCTCCATGCAATATTGACAAACTAATTCTTCATTTGTACTCCATCTGGATAACATAAAATTAGTTGAAAAAATAATTAATTGCCCACTTGACAATGGATTACATTTAAAGAGTTTGCTTATTATGCTTATCTCTAGTATTACATCATTCCAAAATAATTTTAATTCATCAATCAATGCTACTACATCATTCAAGCTCTTTCATTTAATTTTTTTTATCACATTTGAGTTGAGTTGAAGGCTTCATTGGAGATTAATTATTCTATGCAGACGCCGAATGCGGTTCGGAGACCAACCAGATTGCGTCATGTCATCCCCTTTGCTCGGTACCGCGGCTTAATACAGCTGGGTACCACTGACGTGATAATTTTAGTTGGTCTCCGAATGACGTTTTGCGTCCGGTCTTTGTACAAAATAATTTCTCTAGTTTGAAATAACTTTTAATATTTTTAAAGCATCCTTTTAGTACAAAAATTTATTAAGAAAACTCACCCAAACGAAGCTTAATTTTGAATGTGTTAAATTTCTCATCAAGTAATATGCTATAATTAAGCTTTAAATAAACTGAATCTAATTATATAGTTGATGTTAATGATCTAAACATATAAACTTACAATCAAACATAACTAAATAAATATCATTTAAAATTTATATGAATTTTAAATATTAATAAAAATAATTTTAATCTACATCTTTAGTTACTTGTTTGATATTTTCAATAACATTTATATATCTAAAAATATTAAAAAAATTTGAAATTGAACAAAATTTTAAAATTTACAAAAAAAATCTAAAATGAATTATCAAATAAGAAATTAAATTATCAAGAATAACTATTTTTTTGAATTATTAACAAGCTATTTTGTTACATAATAAATAAATATGTTTATATATATAATGAATAAATTAATTAATATTAAAAATTATTTATTTATATGTTAAACTTTTTAAATTTTATTTAATTATTTGATGAAATGAATATAAGTGAATATTTTATGAATGTTATTCATCAAGAACAAGCAGCACTTATAATTAATAATTAATGATTTATAATAAATTTAGATTCAAAAAATGCAATCTTATAAAAGATAAAAGAATCAAAATTGAGCTTGAACTCTTTTAGCATATCAGTTAGAAATAAATTTGAGACAATTATGATGCACTGAATACTGAGCTCAAAAACTCATCCACCAAAAAAAAAAACTTTTGAGCAAATGATACAATTAAGAAACATTCAATTCATAAATTTCCGCACTTTCTGTACTCGGCATTGAACCTGGGAGGAGGCCGCGGGTCCCACTTCGCCGGCCATCCCCCCAGCCAGTGGCGAGGGATGCACCCGACACTTTGTCCGAACAAGAGGACGGGTAAGAGTGAACAAAGTCCTCCCCTGTTTCGCCCCTCCTCGCCTTCTCGCTTGCAGCCGCCGCGTAGGGAGACGAAAACAGCGGCGGCAGCGGCGGAACATCTGGTACCTCCGCCACGTTACAAATGTCCAAATACCTCGCCACCTCCCTCATCGTCGGCCTCATTGCCGCAACCGGCTGAGAGCAAAGCAACCCGATCTTAACTGCCAACTCAGCCTCCTCCACGTCATAGCCATCATGAATGAGCCGTGGGTCAACAATCTCCGTCCATCTCCCCTGTGCCCAAAGCTCCCAAACCCAATCCACAAGTATAAGCTCCTCCGGCATGGCCTTAGGCTCTATCGGCCTTCGCCCGCAAACCACCTCAAGAATTAGCGCCCCGTACGCGTAGACGTCTGTGCTCGTCGTGGCTTTCCCCGTCCGCGTCAGCTCCGGCGCAAGGTACCCAAGCGTCCCCACCACCCTCGTCGTGCCCGGATTGGCCCCGTGCTCTTGGAGCTTCGCCAGCCCGAAGTCGCCGAGCCGACCGTCTAGGTTCGCGTCGAGAAGCACATTGCTCGCTTTCACGTCGCGATGGATGACGACGTGTTCCCACTCCTCATGTAGGTAGAGCAGCGCGGAGGCAACGCCGCGGAGGATGCGGAAGCGCTGCACCCACGAGATCGGCGGAGGCGGCGGCGTTGCTCCGTTGGAGAAAAGGAAGCGGTCGAGGCTACCGTTGGGCATGTAGTCGTAGACTAGGAGGAGGTCTCCGTTGCGGCGGCACCAACCTTGGAGTTGGACAAGGTGGCGGTGGCGGAGGCGACCGATACTGCCGATTTCCGCTACGAATTCCCGGATTCCCTGTCTGGAATCGTGGGAGATGCGTTTCACGGCGATTTCGGCCCCGGAGGAAGGTAGGACGCCTTTGTAAACTTTGCCGAAGCCGCCGAAGCCGAGGAGCTCGCGGTCACCGAAGCCTTTGGTGGCGCGGTTGAGTTCGTTGTAGGAGAAGCGGTGAGGGCCCTGTTCTAACTCCCATGGCTCGATGAGCTCCGCGTTCTTGCTGCAATAGAAGCGGTACGCGGTGACTACGGCGGCGAGGACGATAACTGTGGTGGAAAGGGTTGCGATGATGGCCGTAAATTTGGAATTTTTCTTTTTGGGTTTAGATAGTTCGGAGAGGGTGGGGAGAGAGGAGAGGTCGAGCGATTGAGCCATGCCGTTCATCTTGAAGCTCCAGCCTAAGAGGTAGTGGGAGCTCGTGAGGAGGCCCGTGGACGATGAGAAGCCAACGAACATCTCGTCGTGAAGGATTCGGGACAAATCGGCTGGAACGGACAATAATGGGCGAAATGGGCTTTGTGGAGAAAGGGGAAAGCGTCACATTGAGAACTTTTGCGGTGCCATCGTAGTCTATCCAAGCCTGGATGGTGCGCGGCCGCTTTTGAGATTGAGTGGTTGCTGGGCACCAGAGTCAGCGTCGAAGTAGGCGACAGCGGCGGATTTGGATGAGATGAGGCTGTCGATGTCGACGCCGACGTGATTGTCATTGATATCCCTGAACTCAAAGTCCATCACAGTGTCAAATTCGACGGCGAGGAGGTGGTCGGTGGCATTTCCGTTATTGGAGGAGTTGAGCAGGCCGAGATATTGGCTGGGCAGGGCGCCGGGGAACTCGCGGTTGGGGTAGAGCACAAAGGCGATTCCGTGGCCTCCGAACGTTGGGTACTCGGGGTTGGGGACGATGGCGAAGGCAAAGGCTGTGGAGAAGGAAAATACTTCGCCGGCGCCTTCAGAGTTCTTGAAGCGGAGAGGCTGCGGGTAGAAGGCGCGGCCAATGATTCGTCCTGTGTTGTTCGTGAGCCGCAAGATCCCGCTTTCCTCGATCTCTGCAACCCCATTCAGGCTCACATTAATGCTCCCGCCGCCAGCGAAGCCATAGCAGATGAATTCCTCTTGCTGAGAGATGGAGATAGAGAAGAAGAGGAGAAAAAGCAGGAAGAACATCAGCAAGATTCGATTTTTAGACATGGCAAGACGAGGAGTGGTGGCGATTGATGGATAAGAACGAATATGATCGCAGCTTTCGGTTCCCTTCCTATGGAATTTCTTCAGTTAGCTATTAGGCAATCCGATCAGAGAAAGGTGAGAAAGAAACGGAAGCAAATCGAACATAATGATTGCAGCGCAAGACAAAATCTCTGTTCATTCATTCTTGTGTAGCCTTCGTTCTCAGGTGCCGGACAAAAAATTCCTACGCAAGCCATTAATACTTTTTCTTAAAAAAAGAGCCAAAAAAACCACCTCACCCGGCTAGATCTAAAGCGAACCAGCTGCATTGGAGGAAGTAAAACTCTTCACATCCGAAAAGGCGGAGTAAATGAGAAATATTTTGTCTTATTGTTAATGACAAATTAGATATAAACAAAAACCTCTTCATTAGCCCAATGGAATGAGGCTCCTCAAACCCAAAACCCATCAGCTCTATCTTTTCTCAAACACAGTCCTTTTCTCAAATGAAAAATTATTCTGTAAGAACTTAGGAGGTCAATAAAATGCATCACATCACTCTTTTATTATACTATTATACTACGGCTTGATACTTGTCAGTACTACGGCTACTGCAGTTCGATACCGCTCGGTACAGCGGCATCAGAACGTAGAACTATATCCGGCATCCGCGAAAAATAATTATTTTCCTCCAATAAGAATTTAACAACATATGTTTGTTAAGAAACTTGTTTTCCTCGTGCATGAGGCGATGACTTAGACAAATCTTGCTGCTTTGGCCACAAAGTCAAAAAGAACTATCATGAGTATCACACTATCACCTGCCCACAATCTCATGTCCATACTCTGTTTCTTAAATCTGATGTTCGATCTGATGAATCAATAAAAGCGGTCAATTTTTTTTTTTTTTTGGATTAGGGGCAACGCCCAATCACATATAACACATATATCAGATTTGAATTCAAGACCTCTTAGTTGTGCTTCAAACTTCCAACCAATAAATCAAAGAGAGCTGCGATCAAATTTATGGTAAACCAAATTTACTTCACATATTAAACTTGCAAAGCAATCAATTTATATGCCACAGTAAATGTTGACAAAATATTCTTTTAGATGCACGAGGGAAGACTAATAGCTCAGAAAGATAATATACTAAGTAAATAGATCACCAACTATGATAAAATGCACCTAAGTGATGGTAATATATTACCTTCATTTTTGAAACAATATCTATGTCAAAAATAAATAAGTGAAATCTATTGTAATATTGTTACCTTTAGGCTTCTCAATGTTGATAAAAGAAAAAAAAAATCCATACATGCAGCTTTCATCATCATCATCAGTCCTCGTGATTTGATCAAATAGTCTTCTACTGTTCAATTTGAATGCTGCACTGATAAAGGCAAGAAATAAAATCATTTCATAATTTTTCAGAGAATTACATTGAGTAAGAACATAATATATATAAAAAAAATTTGATGCAGGCAGCAACGGTAAATTTCAAAATTTTTATCAAATTAATCTCCCCCTAACAAAACCCTAAAAAAAACAACAACATCAAACCTTTGTCCAACTACATGGGTTCGGCTACATGAATCATTTTTCTCCATTGTGTCCTATTAAAAGTCAAATTCTAGTTTAAATCTAAAAAAGAAAGATCATTTCTAATATTTTTAACCAAGTCTTTTTAGGTCTACCTCTACCTTTTTTAAGGTAAGTCAAATCTAATACCTCTACTTTCCTAACCGAGTCATCGAAAGACCACCATTTTATGTGACCAAACCATCTAAGACAACTCTCTCTAATCTTATCTTCAACTGGCGCTACTCGAACCTTTTCATGTATATGCTCATTTCATACCCGATCTCTAAGGGTAAAGTCACTCATCCACCTGAGCTTCCTCATCTCTGCAACACTTAACTTAGTATTATGTTTCTCTTTTAATAGCCAACATTTGGCGCCATAAATTCTATTATCTCAATAGAACAAAACCCTAAAAATAATGGATGCAAAATTGTATGCATCTCAATAGAACAAAATCAACTTGAAAATGAAAATTAGATGCTGACAGCATTAGAGTTGAAAACAAGTGGCCTGTAAACTTCTGAGAAAAAAATAGATTTAGCTTTATCATATTTATATGAACAAACTGTCAAAATTTCCGGAGGGGTTAGGTTTAAATGCATGATAGTCATAGTTTTGGTGAAGTTTCAAATATATAATAATGTTCTGCACGTAAATGTGGATCTCACAAGTTGTGGATACAGTATTTTTTAATGCAACAAAATGATGTGCGTAAGGAATTAGCTTTAAAATTTACAGTTCCGAAGATCATTAATTAAACTATTATCTACTAATTTTTTAAGGCAATATAGAATCCAAGTCAAACATTAATCTAAAGATTTATCAAATAAAAAATTTGGTTAAAGGCATCGAAAGCAACTCAATTGAATGTAAATTGTCCAAAATAATAATTGTACCATGAGACTAAGGCCTCGATTGGGACGACTTTCTTACCGTTTCTTAAAACGATTTTTTAGTATAAAAAATTAAAATTTTTATACTAAAAGCTGAATTTAAGAAACAACAAGAAAGCCGTCCCAAACGAAGCCTAAGACTTCATTTGAGACAGCTTTCTTACTATTTTCTAAAAGCAGCTTTCTAGTACAACAAGTAAATTTTGTATACTAAAAACTACTTTAATAAGCAGTAAGAAAACCGTCCCAGCGAAGCCTGAGATAGCTTTATTACTACATTCTAAAGCAGCTTTTTAATAAAAAATTTTCAAATTCAAAAAATATTTGTATCAAAAAGATAACTTAAAAAAACAATAAGAAAGCTGTCCCAAATGAAACCTAAATCACACTTGCCCAGCCAAATCATTGTTCCTAAAAAATTATATGCACACTTGCACCACACTTATGAACTAAAAAATTGAATGGCAAATGAAATTTAACTAAACCAAAAAGAGCTTTTAATATGGATAAAAAATTTCTATTATAAACATCTAATTGTTTCTAATCAAAATCAACTTTCTCAAAGGATCAGATAATTGTTCACCATTGTCAGAGGTTTCTCATGAATAATATGCCATGAAAACAGCCTCTAATATCTTTTTTCCTAATACTGATCTTCATGCAAAAGGCATCAGAATAAGCACTTGGATAATATGCTGCATCATGACAAACATGCTAAAATTAAAAAAAAAACAACAAAATAAAAGAAATAAAGCAAAAAGACGTCAAATTACCAAACCAAATTGCTAATTTGCTCATCATAGCACATTAGATTTGCGGTTTTGACAAGCACAAACCAAACCGTCAGATCTCCGTCACTAATTTCCTTAAGAATATTGATGAGAACTTTAGCATCCACAAGACATTGAGTTAATGTGCTCATATGCTGCAGATTATACCATTGGTCATCTAAATTAAAAAATGGTCATCCGAAAGCTAAACTATCCCTTTTTGTTTTCAGTCTTCCTTGCCTTAAAAAAGGAAAATTATCATGAATCAGCAACTATTTTATGTTGAAAGGAAGCAATAAACAATAAAAATAAAAAATAAAATTGATGTCACTAACTTCATCAAAAAACGAATCTAGCTGCAATATGAAGTACGAAGATTTCAAAATTCTAATCCAGGCTTTTTCAAACTCCTATTTCAACATACTTAAAGTCAAATCGATCGGCTGGACAAAACGAACCTAGCAATAAAAAAAGTGATTAGATTTGAGCTCAAATGAGCCTAGATCAAGAACTTAGAACATACTTGAACATTGCGGGACATTAATTGGAGGGCCAAATGATCTCCATATTTTGTACTTATAACCAAATCGAGTGTTTTTATGAGACGAATTTAACAAGCTCATTATCGCTTAATTCTAATATAATTAAAGCACATAAATGTTTAATGAATAATCTATGATTAAAAGCATTAATATGTGCCTTCTGATAGAGTGCTACGAATTTTGGTTACATTTATAGGCCGTAAAACTCTGAAAATATATAAATAGGTCTCCACTATTTACATTAAAGGTGCCCTTGGCATGAGATTCATGAGAACTTATAATATGAAGAAAACTCTGAATCTCCACTCGAGCACCACTATCGGATTATCGTTGTAGGATCACCATCGTGGTATCATTACAAGACCATCACCCGGTCATTGTCATTAGACCATCATCTAATCGTTGTCGTCGAATCACTACCCATCATCACTGCTCGATGGGTGCAGTTGGACTTCTAGATCTCTATCGTCGGACAAGTGACGCCTAACATCCATCGTCGAACTGCCGCTACCTAACCCTCACCATCGAACCATCCCAGCCCAAACTATTATTGTCAAACTACCGCCGTCCGACCACCCTCATCAGACTTTTGCCTCTGAACCACTTTTGTGGAACCTTTGCCATCATCAAACTAGTATTGTCATACCATAGCCTCCGACCATCATTATCAAACTATTGTAATATAACCACTATTGTTGCTAGATTCCTTCCATCAGATCGCTAAAGCGTGACCATCGTCATCAGACCATCACTGCCCGACCAGCATCGTTGGATCACCATGTAGCCAGAAAACCATTGTTGGACCGTCATAGCTTGACCAAAATTGTCAAACCACTGCCACTCTGCCACAACCATTTAAACTTCTCTCATTCCCCTATCAACTCTATGATATTTTCTTCCAGAAACTCAATAATATTATAACATCGCCTTCTTCAATTTGAGGGACGAGCAGATATTTATAACCATTGCTCACATCGTGGAATTATTTCACTTAGGCCAAACCCTATAATTTTTCTCTTTCAAGTTTCTCATGTAAAAACTTGAGTAGCTTCAATGTTCTTTTGCTTTCTCGATTTGTGTGGGATCTTCATACAAAACTATGACATAAAATTCTCTCACTTTACTGTTATAAAATTTCTAACAAGTAATAGTTTGATGTCATATCTATGAATAATTCCACCCTTATAAGCACTACTGACACTTGTTCAATGGCCAAAAAGTATAACAATTACATTAATGGAGCCCTCAACTCGATCACATAATTCAAAGGACTAATCTTTAAACTAAATGCCCTAAACATTTGCCTCTTTCTACCCTGATGGGCATAACCCTATAAACAAAGGTACATTAGGTCTTCTCCATCTTGTGAATGTCCTTTTCAGCACATCTCGCCATAGTTGTGGCAAAAAAAAAGGGATTGTAGCTATAGGAAAGTCTTTTCTCTGCCCGCATGTGCTGCCAGCCTGCCCCCATGGGCGTGTTTAATCAATTGCGGCCTCCAGGAAGACTCCGGGATACATAGTAAATTGTCTTTGAATAAGAATCCATGTCTAATCAAGTAGTCTTCAATGGGATTCGCGCATGTACACCAGTTCCAAATAATAGAAAAGTCTGTCTTCTGAGTACAACTCTTTTAGACACTCTAGTCTAGTTAATTTGATTTGTAATTGTGTTAACAAAGCAGCTCGCCTGCTAATTGTGATTTAGTTTGCCTGATTTATGTTTTAAGACAAAGGTACACTTCTATAAAAATAAAATCCAATACGAATGCATCCTACTTACTGTTTTCTGAGTATTTATAAACTGAAGGACTTTGTGGTCGCTGCATAAAACAAAAATCCTGGTGTAGTAGATAATGTTCCTAATGCTTTAGATCTCTCACCACATCATACAATTCTTATTCGTAAACAATCCACTTTTGCCGACTTGGACTCAACTTTTCACTGAAATATTCTATAGGCTAATCCGATTGTGATAAAACAACACCAATTCCTATTATGGAAGCATTAGTATCCACCTGGAATGGCTTATCAAAATCCAGCAGAGCAAGTACAGGGGCTGAACTTAAAGTTGTCTTAATACTTTCAAATTTCCATTGTTGTTCATTTGTCAAATAAAATTTTTCTTGTTTCAAGCAATCAATAATTGGTGCCATAATAATGCTGAATTCTTGAATAAATAAGCGATAAATATTTGCAAGTCCATGGAAGCTGTGAATGTCAAATAATGATGATTTTGGGATTGGCCAATCCATAATGGCAGTAACCTTGCGTGGGTCTACTTCCACGCATGCTGTCAAAACAATGAAACCAAGAAAGTATACACTATTCGTAGCAAATTTACACTTTATTATATTAAGATATATAACCTGTGTGCCCTCAAAATTTGAAAGTTTTTAGCTAAATGCAACACATGCTCCTCCAGCGATGTACTAAAAACAAGGATATCGTCAAAATAAACCACACATAATTTTTCTAAGAATTGTTTCAATACTTTTTTCAATTGTCACATGAATGTCGCAGGTGCGTTACATAGACCAAATGACATTACCTTCCATTCATATAATCATTGGCGCATTTTGAATGCAATCTTCCATTCATCACCTGGGCGAACATGAATTTGATGATATCCACTTAGAAGATCTAACTTGGTGAATACTTTAGACTCTGTTAATTTATCCATAAGTTAGTCAATTTGAGATACTGGAAATCGGTACTTCACAGTGATTTTGTTGATTGCTCGGCTGTCCATACACATCATCCATTTATTGTCTTTCTTAGGGACCAAGAGCCCAGAACAACACATATTATGCTCTTTAGGACTCATCTTGTAATGGGGAAGGTTTTGTAATGCCGCCCCTGTTGTAAATTCAATTTGATGCTGAATATTCCACATAGGAGGTAATCCATATGGTAGCTCAGTGGAAAAAACATCTTCAAATTGTTTTAATAACTGTTGTATGGCTTCTGGAGGTGTTTCTTCTCTCTTGACATTTTGTGAATCAGTAACAACTAAAGCAAAAATAGAATTACTCACACAGCTAGCTATTATCAAAGCAGGTCCACAGACAGGATGGAGGGTTGTTTTGGACTCTTTGTTGTGTTTCGGTTCAGCAACATAGGGTAGCAACAGTATCCTTTTACCTTTCCAATCAAAAGAATAAATGTTATTCCAGTAATCATATGTCGCCCCAATATCATATTGCCAAGGCCGATCTAAGATTATGCGACCAACATCCATATCGATGACATCACACAACACTTCACACACATGTTGCTAACCGATTGAAAATGTGATCAGACAAATTTCAATAACTAGACTTTTCATTCCCTTCTTGACCCAACTCATTTGTAAGGGTTTGGATTTGTCTAAAATTTCAATTGTAAAGCTTGCACAAGCGACCGGGATGCTATAGTTTCAATACACATATTATCAATGAGGAGTTTACAAACCTTACCATTTAAGGTGCAACGAGTGCGGAAGATGGGATTTCGTTGGGAATCAACGGGCTGTCGTGGAGCTAGTAGCAATCTATACAAGAAAATCTCCTTCGTCAGCCTCCAAACCTTTGGTCTTTGCTCTTGTTCTTCTTCACACGTAAATTCATCATTTTCAAGCTCTCCCTCATCAAGTTGAATTTGAGGTCTTGAAGGGAATTCATTAGATTTATGCCTGAGAACGGACCGTGCAAAATTTAATTCTAGTTTGTCTTATAAATTTTCCTTCAACCAACCAATATATCGAGCTACCAACAAGTTCTCAGATTCATTAAGATTATTCCTTGCACTTAGATGGTAGAATTCTTCAGTATAATCTATAACATTGTGGTTCCTCTGGACACAATGTTGATATTGCATGTAAATTATCTGTTCAAAATGTGTTGGAAGGTAATGGCCCCATAACAACAGCTTCATTCAAAACCAATTATGGACACCTCCTTTGCCCTCTCTTCGTCGCATCTGTAAGAGTTGCTGCCACCAAGCGCTGGCTCCCCCTTCAATCGACAGGCTTTATACTTCACTTGCTTCTCTACGGGAATCTCCATATACTCTAAGAATGTCTCTACATCTTGCTCCCAATCGAGGTAATCTTTAATGTGTAGCCTTCCGTCAAAGAATGGGATATCGAGTTTAACACGAACTCTTCATTATGTCTATGGTTTTTATCAACCGGTTGTCTATACTGATGTTGTAAGGCATAATCATCCTCAACGGAATAAGAAAGATCAAATATTGTGGCTAATCCACCTCATTGTCTGACTCAATAGGTTCGGGAATATTGCCATGTCATTGTCTCCCAGGACCTAGACCAATGGCATCCCAGCGAGCTGCCGGTATGGGTGTTGGTGCTGCCCAGAGAAATGCAGGATTTCCTGCTACACCGTGTATGTTCGTTTGCATCTTCTTTCATATTTCCAAAGCAAATTGATAAAAATTTGTGAAGAGGTCTTCCAGCTGTCTCACCATTTTGGCGTGTTCAGCCCACAGGGCTTCAATACTCCGGTCTTCACCAAGAGTTGTACGAGGGTTTCCTTCTGCCATTGTATGCCCTGCCAAGAAGCTAGGGAATCTCTGATACCAATTTGGTGTGATAACTTGTACCAAGAATACCCAGATTCCTGCAAGCAAAATCAATAAATAAAAAAACAAAATGAAAAAGAGAAAATAGTGAAATTTTGTATATTTCTTCTATATTCCATTTATCCTCTTTCTGAGTATATGTATCCATCCCTTTTTCCCCTTTCCATATTTGCATAATACAGGAAAAAAAAGATAATAGGTACTATTCTAACTAAAAGAGTCAAGTAGTTTTTAAGTAGTGGTAAATAAAAATAGAAAATAGATAGTGGAGTGTGGCGTGTGTATATTGAACCCGGCTCCATGTGATGCACTGCATCAGAAGTTTTTTCAGTAGATTCAACAATGCATTAATCCTCCGATGCTGGAATAAAGGAAGAAAGAATCAAACATGCTCAAGATATTAAAATAGTTAATGCAATTAACTATTAGAGAATTTTTTAGACAGATATTATCAACTCCAAGCCGATTTGTAATGGGCCATAGAACAGCAATACCTTACAATCAACACTTTCTATTAGAAGATCCGGATTTTGAAATTATCAACAGAAACAAATTCTACCCCTAAACTTGGAACATGGGCCGGCTCCTGATAGAATATATATATATATATATATTGGATCATTTATGACATTCTTCGACATAGTGCTTCTTTTGTTCAAAAAGCAACCAGAGAGGAAGATTATGATGGAAAATTAAATGCAGAAGCATTAACATGCCATGTTATCAAGAAGAATCTCCTATTGCAAGGTATATTTTCTCTGATCTAATTTGATAATTTCATTTGATTATAATAGACTAGAGATTAATCAATTCGAGAATTCTGATAAAACGAATTTGAAATTTTAACTGAAGTAAAAAGTTACATCTTTAAAATTATTCTTGATGTTACACTAACATTAAGAGCAAGCTAATAAAAATTTAATTACTGGTTCAAATTATACAATTATCTATATCTAATTACAATATCAACTTCGGTTTGTTTTTCTTTCGATAGACTTTGAGTATGAAAATCTTTCAGGTATATATTTTCAATGAATCAATACTTATACGATTATTTGACATAAAAAAAAAATTTTACTCAGAATAGAATTTCTAAATTACAAATTTGTGCTATTTACCATCAGAACATTTAAATATATATGCACTACATGATTTCTAATACTCATCAAATTATTCCAACAAATTTTCTTCATTGAATTAAAAAAAGCCATTTTATAATGATATTACAAATGATATTTAAAATACATTGATTCTTTAATATATTGCCACACATTTATTTCATGTATCACCTATGACATTTGCATACGCATAAATTTAGAAACTCAAATACACTTCATGCTAATACATGTTCTTTTTTTGTTATTTGTGAGGTACATCTCTACACACTATTTGCTTCACTTGTTTGCTTATGCTTTTGTGAGGGACCGTGGAGAGTCAATATGGCGAGTTAAAGGAGCTTATTCATTTTCATTTCTTCCAAATGAAGATATTACGGTCGTAATCCACTGAACAATAGCTCGGGTGAGGTGAATTTCTTGAAACTTAGAAAGCACTAGGTCTCTTAAACATTTTTATGTACATTTACGCTCTCCAAACCCTAGAGCCCTGTAGAAATCTTATTTTTTATTTTATAAACTTATAACCCATCGTTGCATGAATGAGTTTTCGTTAGTTTTAGGAGCGCGTAGACTTGATTATCTAGACATAGTCTACATTCATTTAGATATTAGCAAAATGAAACAAAATGTGTAAATAATTAGTGATTTATTCACTTCAATAATTTTAATAAATTAAATTTGGACGATGTAAATAATTAAGATATAACATCTATCTTGTAGACATAAATTTAAAACTATAAAATTAGTTATATTAAATGAGACCCATTAATATAATGAACCTAAGTTAAAGATGAGGCTAAGCAACAACAACAACAACAACAACATCAAGCCTTTATCCCACTACGTGGGGTCGGCTAAGCAAAATGAAATAAATTATAAACATTCATATTGAATTACTCATTGAAAAAAAAAAGTTAAATTATATTATACACCAATAAGCAATTTAAATAATACAAATTGAATACACACTTTGAATATAAAAAAAATCTGTGGTAACTATTACAACCTATATCTAATTCAACTACGATCAATCATGCATTCATGAATAAACAATTTAAAAGTTCATAATTATGCTAAGTCAAAATTGATTACATATAACAATCAAATTAAATTAAACAAAATATGGAGCTAATTTGAAAAATAAATGAAAATAAATAAAACAAACCAAGTAAAATAAAACTAAATTAATCATACTGAAATCATCTGTTAAAATAGACCAATGGAAAAAAGCAAACAAATTCAAATTTAAACACAATATTAAATCAAAACAATAGTAGAGAGAGAAAGCTAAAATGAAAAAAGAATAATAGCATAATTAATAATTTGAATATTCCAAAATCCATTAAGAATCTAAAAAAATCAGAAAAAATCTAAATAAATTTCTATAAGCATATAAAATCATAATGAACAATAAACTAAATAAATAATTCAATTTCCATTTCATTCTCACCCCAAAATTAAATTAATTTTCTAATCAGCTTAAAATTTTAAAAATTCATTAAAGTAGAGAATAAAATTTAAAGCTTTATAGATTAACACCTGCATAGCTTAGCACACACTTAGAATTATTTTTTAGAGTGATAGACTCTAGCATTGGGTTAGGGTAGTGCTATTTTGTGTACTTCTATGAAATGTGAAATTTATTTTCATCTTGGTAGATATATGATGTTATTTGTTGTGGCTAGATGTGATAGATTCTGTTATGACATTTTGTGATTTGTGATGAACATATTAGATTACCTCTAGGTTAGGAATGATCTGGATGTTCACTTTGTTAACCCAATCTTATGCAGATGGTAATACTTATGCAGGGCTAAAATAGAATTAAAATTTTAAATTAATATAATCTTATGCAAGTGCTTGTTTATGCTTTATCCCCCTAATTGTTAAAAGCATGGCCTATACACATGCATGCTACTTGGATGTGAGCAAATGATATTACATTGATTATGTGATGATTACTTATTATAATTTTTTTTCATACTAACCATATAGGGAGTACTTAGAGTTTTTTTATTTAAATTTTTAATTTGAATTATTGTGAGAGTTTTTTATGAAATTGGTTTATTTATCCAAAGAACTAAAGGAATCAAAAGCAAAGAGATCTCTTCCACACTTAGAAGATTTTCTTTCTTTTGAAAGCCTTTCTAGAAGATGATCGGTGACAGAAGACTCGAAGACCGATAAATAAATCAATTTATTTTGTAAAAAGACTTATATCATTCATATGTTTAGAAATCCAGGTTCTTGTCAGGAGAACTTGACCACCTTTACTTTCTGTAAACCCTGATTTGTATTAAGTGACACTTGATACATCAAACATTACATTTTATTTATTTAGTCATTGTTGTAGCGTTTTTACTTTTGTGCGCACTAGAACTCATGATTTTCTAAATTTATTTCTGCATGTATTTTTTTACCTAAATTTTTGTCATTCAAATTACGAATAGAAAACATTAGGCTTAACAAAATAATCAGTCTAGAAAGTAAGTCGGGAACCTCTTGGGATCTCATAAACATATCCTTCCTTCTTTCCTTAATAGGCAGCTCCCACCTGCGGTAGAAATAAACCACCCGACTTACAAAGGTGTAGCTCTAACTCATGAGAATTATGCTCTTTTAAGATAAAACCTATTTTTAAGCTTTTTAAAAACTTCAAATTCTTATTTATTACATAGAGTTAATTATCATATATTGCATTGGAAAACAATTTAAAAATAAAAAAATAATTGAATTAGCTTATTGGTATAACCAACCATTCATGTTTTAGTATTTCTTAGATGTCAATTTCATTTCAAAATAAATAATAGTTTACCTATCTTTTATAAATACTTGAGTCAATTTTAAAATGCTAAATGGAGTTTGCTGACATTTTCAATCCACGCGGAAATATAAGTCCACAAGTGTTGAGTATTCATAAAACTCTTTTAAGAGTCAAAGATATAAGGCTCATTTCCTTATCTTGCATATCATTAGACTAAGTTCGAAACACTACTCTGTAGTGATTTATCTTGGTTTTAATTTCTGATAACCTAAAATCATAAGTCATGACCCTTTGGGATATAATTCCACATTTCTAATAAAATTTCAACTTAAATAATAAATTTTATCTTAAACTATAAAGCCTAGCATATGATAGTTTTGGACAATTAACATACATACAAAAACCCATTTTATTTCATTGTTTGACATCAATTCAATGCTTCTATATAAATATAGAGAAGAAAGAATAGAAATTATATGAAAATTGCAATCTAATATTTATGAATAAATTTAAAATACTAATTGGCAAGAATCACCTTTTAACAAATAGACAGCACATCAAATGAAATGTAAATCAATTAAAATTTTCTCCGACTTTTGTGCATGAAATTGGATTGCAAACAACATAAACTAAACCATAAAATTGATATATATCTTCTAAAAATTTATGTATGGAGTTCGAATTACAAACCATATGGAGCAAAATATGAATCAATATACAAATAATTAATTACATATTCATAAAAATTTGATTGCAAAATCATATTATTTGCATACACATGCATTGTATTTATGTTCACGTTATCTCTCTTTATTGCAAAGAGAAGCAAAGTAGAATGTACCTAGGTGCAACTGTGGATACAAATGATCAAATGTAAATATAAATTGTCTTGAATGTATATAGATTGAATTGTAAAGTGTTAATGAGTTGTAAAGTTTTAAAGTTATTTGTTTATATATACATATAAGACTCCAAAAGATAATTCCCTACCCCTTTGAGGGTATTCCCTTTTTGGAATTCTATAAGAAGACTCGGAGCCAGAAGATGATAAGAAAGTGTATTTAAACATATATATTTCAGAGGTATAGAAACCCAAGTATGTTGGGGTGGAGCTTGACCACCTTACTTCCTTGCAGACCTCAGGTCTTGTTCATGTTTCTAAATAAATTAATAAAAGATTTTTACTTATGGATTTGCTTTATACATCATACATGGCAATAGTTAAATTCATTTGCATATTATAGCCCTAATTTAAATTTCTAAATTAAAATCCTTGACTATTAATTTAAGATAGAGTTATCCTATCTTGCATGCATAAGACGTTGATTTATTTCTAAGATGTTAGCTGGCAGCTCATTCCAGATAAATACAAGCCAAGATTGTACACCTCTCAGTGTATCTTCCCTGACTCTTAAATAATTCTAAATCTATAATTTCTTCTAAAAATGATAAATCTATCTTCAAACTTTTAAACTAAAATTTTTAATTAAATCTTCATATATTTAAAAAAGTCTAATCCTCACTTTATTCAAGAGTATTCTCTTCGGATATATAATTAATTATAGAAGCTTGCCCCTATAAAGAGTCTAGAACCCAGTACAAAATAAACCCTACTTTAGTTTACTAAGGGAAAAAAATATTTGAATGTAGACTAAATCTTATTCTTTGATTAATTTCATAATTAAAATGACTGGTGAATATGAATTTTATCCTTCGAGGGGATTTTTATATTCTGAATGCTGAGTTTGATTGTGAAAAAAAAAATAAAAAAATTCAAGTCGATAGTATGACATTAATCTATCTCTCGAGATAGTTAATGTTGGCTATGCTAATTTGTCTAAAGAAACATTATAGTGAATTAGTGGCCAAATAAATAAATTCATTTTATTTTTTCCACTGTAGCCACTAATGCAGGAGGATTTTTTTAAGTCCAAAGAAATTTGGATCACTTGAGAAATCCTATGAGAAGCTAGGAAGGGTGCATTAGGATTTTCAAGCCCAAAGGAGACTACATCATTACGAAAGGTCTAAGAACCATTGTCGTCAATGCATTACGATTTTTTAAGGGTAGAGCAGCTCAAATCTTTTGGAAAATCTTATAAGAAGATATCATCTACGTAAGAGAATTTTGCCAAATTTAGAGAAGCCCAAGTTCTTTTCGAAATCTTATTAGGAGCACACATTAACACTATAAGCTTTGTTCGAGCACAGTGAAATTTAAAACCTTTAGTAAATCCTACGAGGATTATTTATTAGTGTAGTTCTTCTAAGTCCATCGGAGCCCAGATCCATTATGAAATTTTTGGGTCTATTGAACTTATTGTTATTGCTTATTGAAACTTTTATCATCCCATTTTATAAACTGTATGTGATTCTACTTGTAATTAGTTGACCATATCAATAAGTTTATCCACTCCATTGTTTTCACCTCTAGGTGATGAGTTATATTGGGGTCGCTCCCCCAGTATTTGTTATTTTTCTTTTATCTTTCTGACGAGGGGTTAAGGTCTCTAATTATCATAAATCATTGTTGCAGTGTAACCATTTGATCTTTATATATGCAATGTCATTAATTGTTTTATTTTCTTTTATTGAAATAAGCAGATTTAGTTTCTTAGAAATTTTTTAAAACCAAACTATTTTGCTAGCCGATTTAATATCTTATGACGGATTATGTTGAGACAGATATCATTGTTTGGCAGAGCAAAGGATGACGAGATCAACAATCAATCATCTAACTTCACTTGGGTTGTGATAGCCAAATAGAGTCCAGGACAATCCATAGCAATTTTGTCCCTTGACCATGGCCAACTTATCATGGCAGTCTAACTGAACAAAAGATGAATGATTTTGTTGCTCTCGCCATAGTTGAACTTGTCATTAATGCAACTTTGCAGCTCATTATATAGCTAACAGTGTTTCTCATACATGTTCAAGAAGCATTGTTGCTTATTGTAGAAAGAGATGGCAACGCTCACAGTCATCGACCACAAGAACTCAAGCTGAGGGAGCGAGATAGAGAATGGAAGAAGTGGATTTTCATTATCTAATTAATCAGAGATGTAATACATATATAGATGTACAGTTATGCCTAGATACAATGTACTGTTGTGAGACATAAGCTAATCCTATTACAGCGGTTTGGTATTAGTATTGGAAATATTACTGTATGCATTCTCGGTCTCTAATACGCCCTGGCAAAGTGATGGGTCGGGAACGACCGTCAGTTTGAGCCGAAGAGTTTGAAAACGTTGCGTGGATAAAGCCTTTGTAAAAATGTCCGCCACTTGATCCACTGTACTAATAGGAAGTAAAGCTATACTGTTGTTGTTGATGTGATCCCGGAGAAAGCATTGATCTATCTCTATATGTTTTGTCCTGGCATGAAAAACGGGGTTATTAGCAAGTGCAATTGCAGACATATTATCGCAAAATAATTCAGTAGGAGAGTTTAAAGGGATAGAAAAATCATGAAGAATTTGTCGAAGCCACAGAATATCTGCTGTGACCGATGCAAGGGCTTTGTACTCCGATTCTGTAGATGATCTGGCGACCGTGTGTTGTTTCTGAACAGCCCAGGAGATCAAAGTGTCTCCTAGAAACGAACAATATCCGGTCGTTGATTTTCTTGTCACGGGATCACCTGCCCAATCCGCATCTGAGAACGATTTGAGCTGAAGCGGGCTTCGAGTTATAGGTAGACCAAAATGCTTTGTTCCCTGAATGTATCGCAGCAGCCGTTTAAGACCATAAACGTGTTGCTCCATCGGGTTGTGCATGTGTTGAGATAGGTAGTTGACAGCATAAGCTATGTCTGGTCTTGTAATTGTAAGGTATTGAAGTGACCCTGTGATACGTCGAAAGATAGCTAGATCGGCTAAATAAGGATCGGGTTGCATATTCACTGGCAGCTTTGTTGTGAGATGATTGGCCAAAGCATTGCATCGGCTGAGCTTTGCTAAATCAAGAATGTTCTGGGCGTAAGACGTCTGCGATAGGAAATATTTGTGCTGAAGTTTCTGAATTTTTATTCCCAGAAAAGAGTGAGCTTGCCCAAGATGTTTGAGAGCAAACTTCTGATTGAGCTGATTGAGAAGATGATTGATTGTGGCTTGGTCGTCGCCGGTTATTAGCATATCATCAACATATATAATTAAAAAGATATGAGATGTAGCCGTTTGAAAAATGAACAGAGATGAGTCAGATTTGCTATGTTTAAAGCCAAGAGCTAGCAGAGTAGAGGTGAGGGTATGGTACCATTGGCGAGGCGCTTGTTTGAGGCCGTAAATTGATTTGCGAAGACGACATATGTAATCCGGATTAATGGTGTCTTCAAATCCCTTGGGTTGAGCCATGTACACAGTTTCATCTAAGTTCCCATGTAGAAACGCATTTTCTACATCTAGTTGATGAACCGGCCATCCCTTATTTAGTGCGACTGTGAGAAGAATACGGATGGTTGGTAGCTTCGCCACCGGGCTAAAGGTCTTTGTGTAGTCTATTCCGTACTCCTGACGATTACCTTGGGCCACTAATCTTGCTTTGTACCGAGCTACCGACCCGTCGGCATGATGTTTAGTGCGAAATGTCCATTTGCTGCCAAGAATAGAGGCATTCGCCGGGGGTGGTATAAGGTCCCATGTGCCTTGACGTTGTAACGCAAGAATTTCTTGAGCCATTGCTTGACGCCAGTGGTGATTCTTGACTGCCTCAGAGTAAGTCGTGGGATCCTGGGGAAGACTTGCTGGCTGCACCTGATGAGTTAAGTTGAGGATTTGGCGAGGTTTGAGGTTACCTGTTTTGCTGCGGGTAACCAAAGGATGAGTGGGCTGAATCTGAGGTTTGATTAGAATGTTTCGATTGTTTAAGTTGGTCATGGGAGGAGGTATATTATCCACGGGCTGAAATGCCGGTTCGGGATGAGTGTCCGAGCTGACCTGAATAGCATGAATATCTGGTATAGAATTAGTGTTAATTTCAGAAATACTTATGGTGTTTACCTGCCCATTGTTCGGAGGATTGCTCAAGGAGTGCGGTATGAGCATGGATGCAGGCTGAACAGTTACAGACACCGGTGATGTGGTCGGTTTGGTGGCGAATGGAAAATGTTGCTCGTCGAATGTGAGATGCCGGGAGAATCTGATCTTGCTAGAGTTAATCTCAAGACATTTATAGCCTTTGTAGGCATCTGAGTATCCAAGGAAGATGCAAAGCTTGGTGGTCGGTTGGAATTTGTTACGCATGTGTGTTGGCACTAACGGGTAACACGCACATCCAAATGTTCTTAAATGTTTATAAGACGGTGTTTTGTTGAACAATAGATGAAATGGAGACTTATGATTAGTATTATTGGAAGGCATATTACGATTGATTAGTTATACCGCTGTGCTGGAGGCGTCTGGCCAATGAATGTAAGGAACTGAGACATTGTGCATAAGTGTTCTGGTAGTGTCAATGACATGCCTGTGCTTGCGTTCGGCGACGCCATTTTGTTCAGGCATGTAAGGGCAAGATAACTGATGGTGTATGTCGTTCTGTTGAAGATATGCAAGAAGCTTGTTGTTGACGTATTCTTTCCATCCATCAGTGCGCACACATTTAATCTTACAAGAGATTTGGTTTCAATAAAAATTTTAAACGTTATAAATATATCCGTTACCTCAGACTTTTGGCGCATAGGAAATATCCACGTGTACCTGGAGAAATCATCAACAAACAGAACATAGTATTTGTAGCCTTGAACTGATTCGACTGGGGCCGGACCCCAGACATCAGAATGAATTAAGGCTAACGGAACCGATTGTCTGTTAACAGAAATATCAAACGAATTTTTGTGGCCTTTTGAGGCTTTACATGAATTACATGTAGGAAAAGTAGAAGGTAAGTTTAGATGTAAAATGTTCTTGCATATGTCTTGAAGAACTTGCTTATTGGGGTGGCCTAATCGCTCATGCCACAGACGAGCATTGGAGCTAACGGTTGCAAGTGCCTTGGCTGTAGACATCAAGTTGTGATTCGGAAGAGGGTAGAGCCCTTCTCGACAAGGTCCTGTGAGAATCGTTTGATGACTCTGCAAATCCTTAAAGATAAAACCATCAGGAGAAAATATGATGTATATATTATTATCTTTGGTTAGTTTTGAAATCGAGAGTAAATTGAATTGAATACTGGGAATATGTAACAGATTGGATAGAAGAATCTTGCGATCTTGCGTTGGTAAAAGACCTTCGCCGGTGTGAGCGATGGGAATGGAACGTCCATCTCCTATGGTGATAGTCTCCGAACCACGGTAAGGCTGAGCTAGCGAGAGGTTGTCGAATGAGTTGGTCATGTGCGAAGAGGCGCCGGAGTCTAGATACCATTCTTGTGATTGTCTTTCTTGATTGGCGGCCAATGCTCTATTTGTCTCAGCTGGCTGCCTGGGTGTATAATCCATGTTCAGTCTGTGCCAGCACGCTGCCGCTGCGTGCCCACGTTTATTGCATATTTGACATGTGACAGAGGATGACGAACGAGGCTGCGAGTTATTGCCAGAGGGGGTTCGTCCGCGACCCCTTCTTCCACGGCCTCTGTTGGTGTATAGTGCAAGATTAGGATCGGATTGAGTAGTATGGCGAGTAGATTTCATTGCAACATTGATCTCCTCACTGAGGAGCGGAGAGTACAGATTATCTAAAGAGATTGGTTGAATCATAGTCCGAATGGATGTCTTGAATGCTTGATATGTTGCCGGCAGTCCATTCAAGATGTAGAGGATTATATCCTCTGTGTCAACCGAAGAACCGGCAGCTGCAATATTATCAACTAACGTCTTGATTTCTTGAAGATATTGCGACATCGTGGCATTTTTCATCGAGGTGTTGTGCAGTTCATTCTTTAGCTGAATGACCCTGGATCTATTCGTCGACTGAAACCGAAGCTCGAGCGATGCCCAGATTTCTGTCGTCGACTCAAGATTCAGAATATACGGGAGGATCGTGGAGGATATTGACGAACACAGGGTTGCCGCAAAATTTTGATCCGTGAGGATCCACTGTTGATATGCCGGGTTGGAAACCGGATCTGCATTACCATGTTGAAGAACCTTTGAGGGAGGTTTGACCGAGGTTTCAAGAAACGATGAGAAACCGTTGGCCCTGAAGATCTTCATAATCTGGGCTCTCCAAATCGAATAGTTTTCGGTAGATAGATGATTGGGAACCAAGTTCTTTAGGTTAGAGACAACGAACTTGAGGGATGAGGGAATGCCGATGGACTCTGTAGCTTCTTGGTCCATCGTTTCTTCCGCCTGAGATAGGGACGACGATGCCATGGATTCTTTGCGGTGAAGCTAGTAGCGCTCTGATACCATGTAGAAAGAGATGGCAACGCTCACAGTCATCGACCACAAGAACTCAAGCTGAGGGAGCGAGATAGAGAATGGAAGAAGTGGATTTTCATTATCTAATTAATCAGAGATGTAATAAATATATAGATGTACATTTATGCCTAGATACAATGTACTGCTGTGAGACATAAGCTAATCCTATTACAGCGGTTTGGTATTAGTATTGGAAATATTACTGTATGCATTCTCGGTCTCTAATATCTCTTAATATTTATTAGTTTTGTATTGTCTTTTTGACCAAAGGGTCCAAATCAGAAATCGTGATTTTTGGAAACTCGTGTGGCCCTTTAATCTTTATCTATGAAATGTTTTTGTTTCCCTCTCTTTTATTGAAACAAATGGATTTTATTTTTTGAAATTTCTTACAATATTTCTATTTTGCTAGTCAATTTGATATATTTTGACAAAGTATATTGAGAAGGATATCACTAACAGGCAGAGCAAACGACAACTCGATTCAACAATCAATCATCCCACTCCACTTTGGGTTGTGATGGCTGAATAGAGCCCAGGGTAGAGCAGAGCGGATTTATCCATCCACCATGGCCAACTCATCATGGTAGTCTAGTCGAACAAAGGATGAATATTTATGTTTCTCTCTCCATAGTTAGACTTGTTATTCATGTAACTTCACCGCTTATTAGCTAACGATGCCACTCATGACCTATTCATCTGGATTAGTTCAAATCCTACCAAGTAGATTTTTAGGAACTTTAAATGCTATAAGTTGCGAGATGAAATGGACCTATCAGTAATCAGCAGTAAGAACCCATATTTATAAAGAATGACGTGAATCCCTTACCAGGCAGTTCTGCTTTTTTGTCCAAAGAAAAAGCTCCACGTTTCCGGGAAACAAGAAGCTAGAAAACGAATCGAATTTGCAATCATGAAGAAATCAAAGTAGCAGCACTCACGGAGGAACACCGGCGAGCCGGGAAAATGCCTCTGCGGCGTCGGTATCGACTGCTTTGCCATTGAAGGGATTTCACGAACTAGGAGGACCTCAGTTAGGTGACTGCCGGCAGTAAGCAAGATGAGCTGAAGGAATTCTCGGCTGCAGTTCGTACTCTGCCCTGAACAATAATGGGCTTTTACCTCTTGAAGGCCCATTTAGCTTCACACAATAGGTACAAAGAGTTGAGATGATTAGGGTAAAGGGCCCATTGGGAAAATATTTTGTTGATCTACGACAAGGAATATTTGTGTCGTATTTTTTTTTTTGTGGGGGGGGGGGGGGGGGGATATTTGGGGCCTTAGCCCATATCATTCAAAAATGAAGTGCAAAAGAAAAGAAAATCGTTGGGGTCAGGAGTGAGCGATAAGGTGGTGCCCTAGCCGCCTTGTTCTTCTTCTTTTGATCTTGCCTTTCGTCACCGATCTTCCGGCCTGTGCCGGTAGGCTGGTTTGCTTGTCCTTGCATGGATGCGCTATCATCTCTTTCGTTCCCTCCTCTAAATCCCCTCACAACTTCAAAATCTACTGCTCCTTCGGCGTTGGAGCGTCTCTGGTCTTCTATTGCTGCATCTCCAGAACCGACCTTGGATTCTCTTCCTGTCTCCCTCATCGAGACACCGGAGGAGATTGTTCCCTTCAACAAAGAGTACACAGCGGCTGCGGCCTTGGAATGGAAGTTATCGCTGGTTGGTTACTCGGTTGGTAAGCGACCTTACTATGAAGCTTTGCTTTCTACTGCTAAGAGGATCTGGAAGATCAAAGGTACATTCCAGCTAATAGCTTTAAGCGATGGTTTTTTCCTCTTTAAATTTTCTAATGTCGAGGACTATGAAATGGTTTGGAGTAAGGGAGCTTGGTTTTTTCATGGAAAACCTTTTGTTTTCCAAAAATGGTCAAAAGACTTCCAACCTACGCGCGAAAATTTTTCCACGGTTCCGATTTGGGTCAGGATTATTGACTTGCCTCTGGTTTGCTGGAATTCGGAAGGTATATCGAAAATAGCCTCTAAAATTGGAACTCCGCTTTATGTGGATGCGCTTACTGCTGCAAAAACAAGGTTGACGTATGTCAGGGTGTGTATTCAAGTTGCCACTACTTCTGTTCCTGAATCGGTGCCCATCTCCATTGAAGATGTTGTTTATCATCTTAAAATTCAGTATGAATGGAAACCTAACCCATGTGCAACTTGCAAATCGATGGCTCATACTACCTCTTATTGCCCTTCCAACCCCAAACCTCCACAACAAGAAACCCAACCTCCTCGAGGCCGAAGTAATTCTAGGACTCACAGGAGACATAATTCCTCCCAGAGGCCTTCATCCCAAACCCGTTCCTCTGGAACAGCCCCAAAACAAGTCACTACCAACACAGTTCCCACTGTTGCTCTTGCCTCTTCCTCTCTTGGAATTGTCCCTTCGCAAGTTACTTTTCCTACTGCCGAGGCTACTGAGTCTCGGAATTTGCCGGATATTGATACTGGGATTGTGACTGTCTCCTCTTCTGGTATCATTGCTCCTACATCTATTTCGGCTCTTTCTATTCCAGTTAATCCTCCCAGCATAGCAATTCCTAACCTAAACTCTCCAACTGAAGAATGTATTGGTAATTTGGAGCAGGAGTCTACCAGTTCATTTAATAACCCGCCAATTCGCATTAAAAATCAATTTGACACTCTTCAGAATTATGAAGAACAAGGTACTAGGGAGGAGGTAGATCTTTCCACCCAAGATGTTCCCAAGGTTGCTGATGAAACAAATGCTCAATCCTCTTCAAAGAACACATCTAACCCTTTACCCAAATCCGCCAGGGGTAAAGGAGCTAAGAAGCCCCCCACACCGAAATCAAAATCCAAATGACCAGCCCATCCATTGGAGCGTGGAACATTAGAGGATTTTGCTCCTCTGATAAAGTATTACATTGCAAAAATCTTGTTCAATCTCTTCGGTTGGATATGCTCTGTATTCTTGAAAACAGAATTCAAATTTCTTCTTTATCGGACCTCTTCTTCTTTAACTCCCATTGGGTGTTTGATTTTGAAGACAGCTGCAATAATTTCCATTGTGCTAATCCGGGGCGGCTATGGGTGAAGTGGGATTCTGGTAGGATTAACTTTAATCCTCTGTTTATTTCCAGTTAATTGGTTGCTAGTATGGTTATTTATGGGAATAATGCTCCTTTTATGCTTGCTGTGGTTTATGCCTCTAATAATTTGGAGAAAAGGAAGGTTCTTTGGGAGGAGATTAGAAATATTTGCCCAAGCCCGGGGACATCGTGGATTATTATGGGTGATTTCAATTGCTGCCGGTATCCATCTGATAAATTGGGGGGGAATGTGCTTCACCAAAATCAATTGTTTGATTTTAACTCCCTAATTTTTTATACCAATTTGTTTGATTTAGCTTCTGTGGGGTATTCTTATACTTGGTTCAATCAAAGATCGGTGAATCCTATTCACATTAAGCTAGACCGTATGCTTGTTAATGGGGACTGGTTGGCTGCTTATCCTAAGTCTCACTATGTTATTAAATCTCCTGTTGGTTCCGATCACAGTCCTATTGTGCTCCTCTCGGGTTTTGTAGTTGATTTTCAGCATCGGTTTCTTTTTAAGAATTTTTGGTTAAAATCCCAACACTTTTGGTTTTTGCTACTGGCTAATGTTTCTGTGAAGCCTAGGGGACAACCATTTGCTGCTTTATGTGCTATGCTTAAGCAACTTAAAACCGATATTAAGAAGGAATCCTGGGCTTCCTCAAAGCCCCTAGCTTCTCACATTGATTCCCTGTACAGGAATCAAAGGGATTGTCTTAACTCATTAAATCAGGGAGGTGATCTTGAGAGCATTTCCAAATCTCTTAAAACTATTAATGTGCAGTTAGCTGAGGCTTCTTCTACCTTATATTCTTGGGTTGCTCAACGGGCAAAATCTAAATGGCTTTCAAAAGGGGAAGATGATCTCAAATTCCTATATTCTAAGATTCATCTTAGGAGAAATTATAGGAGTGCTGCCATTTCGCTTGTTATGTCTCACTCTGATCTCTCTTATGATGATGTTATCAAGAATACTATTTCTCACTTTCAAAGGATTTACAACCCTCCTAGGAGGCATACCTTTGACATTCTTCACTTCCCGGTGGGTAAAATCATTCCTCCTGAATATATTTTATCACTCACTACTCCATTTACTGATGCAGAAATTAAGAAGGCTGTTTTTGCTGGTGCTTCCAATTCCTCTCCTGGACCGGATGGCTTTAATTCTGAATTCTTCAAATCCACTTGGATTGTTACTGGGCCTTTACTTTGCAAATCTGTGAAGTCTTTTTATCATAATGCCTATATTCCTAAATCTGCTAAGGCAACTGCCATCACTTTGATTCCTAAATCAAATCATGCGGAAGAGATTTCTGACTTCAGGCCTATTTCTCTGTGCAATACGGTTTACAAAATTTTTGCAAAAATTCTGGCTCTTAGAATGAAACCGATTATGCCTCTGATTATTAAAGAAAACCAATCTGGTTTTATTCAAAATCGGGTTTCCACTGATAATGTTATTCTTGCTAATGAGATACTTTTTCATTCTAGAAACTCCTCTCAATTTAAGATGCTATGTGTTAAATTGGATATCAAAAAGGCATTTGACTATGTTTTGAGGGAGTTTCTTCTTGCTAGAATGCATCAAAAGGGGTTTCCTCCTTCCTTTATCAACTGGATTAATGCTTGTATCAATGATGTTTGGTTTTCGGTGTGTTTTGATGGAGCCTTGCATGGTTTTTTTCCTTCTTCCGCTGGTTTGAGGCAGGGTTGCCCGTTAAGTCCCTATCTTTTTTGCATTGTGATGGATGCTTTTTCTTGCCTTCTGGACAAAGACAACGCTTTTATTGCTCCTATGGTGGACGGGTTTAGGCTTTCTCATTTGATGTATGCGGATGATCTCCTAATATTTGGCAAAGCAGATGCTTCTAATTGTCAGGTTTTATGCCGTCTGATTGATTGTTTTTCCATGGCTTCCGGGCTTGAGGTTAATTACCAGAAGAGTACTCTCTTGCTTTCCAAACACTGTCAGAATCCTGAAGAGATCAGATCTTCTCTTCAGATCCCCTCTACCTCCACTTCTATTGCCTATCTTGGGATTCCAATTTCACTTTACAATCCAAAAATTGCTGATTTCTCTAAATTAATGGAGTCTGTCACTCAAAAGTTATCTGGTTGGAAAGCCAAGACTCTCTCTTTTGCTGGTCGCCTGCAATATCTTAGATTCACTATTTGGAATTCCATTGCCTATTGGATACGAGGTTCGATTATACCAAAGACCATTGCCAAGCAAATCGAGAAATTATGTGCCAAATTTCTTTTCTTTGGGGACATTAAGGCTACCAAATTGCACCTTATATCTTGGAAGGAGACCTGTAAGCCAAAAGCTATTGGGGGGATTGGCTTACAGTCTATTCACTCTTTGCAATTTAGCTTTAATTGTTCTCTTATTAAAAGGTTATACAATTACAGCAGTCCTCTTGCTTCTTGGCTTTTTTATAAGTATGTCTCGCCTTGGAAGCCTCACTCGGTCAAGGATTCTAAATTCTGGAAGAATGTTTGCATTACTGCACTTAAAGCTAAAGAGAAATTCATTTTTAATCCCTCTAGTAATGGTCCCATTGCGTTATTCTGGGATCACTGGTGCAACCGTGCACTGATTCAGGACATTGCTGGATGGAGTGAGTTGTTTAATCTTTTTCCTAGTAATGCTCGGTTGTCTGTTATTAAGAATGATTATGGATGGAATCTGCCTCCCACGTTATCTGATTCTTTGCTACCTGCTGTTGGGGGGAATGATGAAATTTATGCTGATTGTCTTATTTGGGAAGAGGGAAAAGATAATTCTCACAGCAAGTATTATAATTTTCTTTATAAGAGTGAGCCTCGGTGTAATTGGGATCATTTCATATGGCATAAACATCATTGTCTCAGATTTTCTTCTTTTAGTTGGATGGCTTTAAAGGGCGGTCTCAAAACTGCGGATGTGCTATGCTCTAGAGGGATTTTTGTGCCTAATGCCTGCTCTCTTTGCCATAATCAATTAGAGACTATATCGCACATCTTCTTTGAGTGTGATTACTCTTTTTTAGTTATCTCTAATCTTATTCCAAGTATGAGGCAGCAATTTTTAAGGCCTAATATCTTACAAGCTTTTGAATGCCTTAATCATCATTCTAGAGAATTAAAGCACTTTTACTACCTTATTATTTGCTGTGCTATTTATCATCTTTGGGGAGAAAGGAATGATAGGAAATTTGGCAATGTATCTTCCTCTTCTTCTTCTTTATGTCTCAAAATTAAAGGTGTTGTGCTAACAAAATTACTGAGATGGAAAAATGGTTATGCCTTAATGGAGCTGCTTTGATGACTGGCTGTTGTTGGTTTTATCGGGACTGTTCTGGGAGATTTGATTGTTCAGCTGAGGTTGTTGTATTTGTTGATCACTACTGTTATCTGGCCTTGGCTAAAGGCTTTTTTCGGACTGAGGGATTCTTCGGATTATATCCTTGGTTTCCTTTTTGGGAGCCAGGAAAGCTGCTTCGGGCCCTGAGAGTATTATTGGGGACTATGATGACTACTGTTGGACCTTGTTCCCCTTGGAGGGTCGTTCTTCGGCAATCAGGGGATTTTTTGGAGGCTTTTCATTAATCGGGTTGTCACTTGGTCAGCAGCCTGAGCCCTCAAAGATCAAAGATCTTGCCTCATGTACCACGTTTTGGTGCTTTAAAAATCTTTTTGTAGGTATTGGGTGGTATAGTTGTGGTTTTTTTTGTGGCCTGCATAAGTTTTTTGTTTTTCTTATGTAGGTTTTTCTTCTTTTTCTTTACAGTCATTACTTGTAACATTTACTTTTTCTGAATAGATGAAGGGCTTAAGCCCCAAAATTTCCCAAAAAAAAAGAAGAAAATCAAATGCTAACACACAAAACCATGTAAATGATAAAAACCTATCAACAAAAGCTGTTGAACAAAGTAAAGTAGTCACAAAATAAAAGAAAAGGCAACATAAGCAAAAGCCAAAAGGACCCGGGATGCAAATTCTTGTGTATCACGTACGGGCATCAAAAATCATCTAAAGAGATGTAAAGAGATCCCCTGGTTGTCGAAGTAGACCGTCCTAAGGGATGCAATGTAATTTTGCATTCATCATCGTCCTTCAAAATAATCCCTGGTTGCCTGATGGCCATCCAGGTTAGCCAAAAAACAGGAGGTGTAGTATTTATGCAAATCCCGGTCATTCGACAACCACCAAAATAGCAGAATTTCATGTGAATATATTCCGAAAGCTTTTCCGCTTGTGATTTTTTAAGAGGACAGCCCTCTTAATCTTGGCAATAATAGTCGCTTGACACTCAAAGGAATTACCAAAAATCCTATCGTTTCTAGCCCTCCAAATATAGTAGATAATGGCACAGAGAAGCATGAAGCAGTAATTTGTGTCTGTATTAGCTTGAATAGAAAATATATCTGACACTTATAAATAAGAGAAATTATTCTATGTGAAATCCAAACATATGAATATATATAATGTATATATATTATGTACCATTTATATATAAAAATAAAAGTACACATTGGGTTCACTGACAATCTGAATGTAACTTTGTGTTTGGACTCCACATAGAATAATTTCTCCATAAATATAGGTGTGAGTGAGTCAAGCCGACTCAGCTCGCTTAGGCAACTTAATAAATGGTTTGTGAGTTGAATTTGAGGAGCTAACGAGCTAAAGTTGAGTCAGCCCTAATTCGACTCAATAGTTTACAAAGGACTTGTTTAAAATATTAATATAAAATACACTTATAATATATTAGCATTCATGATTTTAAATATAAAGTTTTTTAAAAAATTAAATAATATTTGATTTTCTTATATTAAGTTATTCTTTTATTATTTTTTCTTTCTAATTTATCGTTCGTTTTAAACATTTTATTATAATAATTGCTTAAAGCATAATAACTTTTTTCTTTTTCATTGTAAATGAGTCAGCTCGTGAGCCGGCTTGAATTTGTAGAATAAATCTCGAGCATGAACTTAATTAACAAATCAAACTCAAGCCCAAGCCAGGGGTGACTCGAGCTTAGCTCAGCTCATCTAGGGGTGTCAATTCGGGTCGATAGGTCAGGTTTGGGTCGAACCCAAGTTGACTCGGATCTAAACGGGTCAACCTGAACCAGACCCATTTTTGCCGGACATTTCAACCCAGCTGGACTACGTGACAGCACCAGTTCGGATGGATCCGGCAGTTCGCGGGATAGAGCGTGCGGAAGGAGTTTGCAGGACCGTGAGATTGTGCAAGTGCAGATGGAGTCCGGAAGTCCACGGGATCGCGCTTGCGGACGGAGACCGCGCGACGGCGTGAGTGCGGCAGCAGGCGACGTCGCGAGTGCAGGGGGAAACCGGGATGGACTCGACTTTTGGGTCAGTGTAGAGTTGATTTCAAATTTTCGGGTCAACCCGAACCCGACCCGTTTTTGAAACGGGTCAAAAATACGAACCCGAACCTGACACGTTTATTAAACGGGTCAACCCGAACTCAGATTTTTTTGGGTCAAGTCAAAAATTAACACCCCTAGGCTCATCTACACCCCCATCCATTAATATGACTTGCAACAAAGTTTTAGCGAATTGTGTTCGTTCCATTAGTTTGTTTATATGTTTTTTTTATTAATTGTATGTGTATAATGTGCTTATGTTCTGTCGGTTTAAATATGAGACGAACATGATACAATTATTCTACTTATTTATCAATTAATTAATAACAATTAAAATTTCAAAATAGTATTATTTATTTATTTTAAGGAAATATAGAATAAAATAAGCTCATATAAGATTATGTTTTTGCTCGGCTTATTATTAAAAATAATAATAATAATAAGCTTAAAATAATTATTTAAAATTAAGTTATCTATTTATTGTAAAAACATGAGCATTTTAATGAGTTGAATGCAAATTATTTCTAATAAATCTAATATTTTACCTAAGATTCGAGTAAAACATTTAAATTTGACTAAGATATTTTATATTTGAATATAAATCTAATATCTTACCTAAAATGTTGAAAGCATTCTTGGAATATTTATATTTAAAATGATTTATTTTAAATATAAATTAACGTTTCTCTTACAAATAATTGAGTACTAAATGCCATATGAGAATGGACACTGATGCTCAATTTTTTGTACTAAAATTGTGTTATTCAAAATATACAATAATTTAAATTATTATATATTTTATTGGTAAAAATATATTTATTATATCATTATCATACCATTTATATTATATTAAAATAATTTTAATATTTTATTATATAATTCGGTTCAATCTAATCCGAATCTTTAAACTTTTAACCTCTTATTCTTACATATTAATTCGAGTCCTATTTTTAAGACCGAAGAGTTTATTCCATATAATTCGTCCATCAAATGAGTTATATTTTTTTTATAAATATAAAATTCTCTTGAAAATATATTTAATAAATTATAAAATAAACATCCATAATATATATAACAATTCCTAAAAAAAATTGTAAAATAAATATGGATATGACCAAATAATATCATCAATAATTTTGCACTGCAACCATCCAATGAAATCCTATCATCCAAGGTTGATTAAAAAATTATTAGAAAATTTATTTACATACTTACTATGGAATTTTTTTGTACTTATATATATCTAAAACTTAAATTTTGATATTTATTTGTACAACATTAAATACCTAAACCAAACAAAAAATTAACTAATTTCAAATAAAATTCAATTCCTTTGAATGCGACAACTCGAAGACTCGAAGTTAATGCCACTCCATAAACACATCCCTTTTTTTTATATTTCTAAATGAAGCTTAAGCTTTGCCAAACACCTTGTCAAATTATTTAAGCATATTATTCTCCTCCATTTTTTAAGAATCTAATAGGTTGATCAATCGAAATCAAATACACAACTCACCTTAGCCTTTTGGTTGGGAGCTTAGGCTTCCAACTAAGAGGTCTTAGGCTCGAGTCTTTGTATATGTGTTGTGTGTGTGAATTTGCCTTAAATGACCTAAATGTCCAAAAAAAAAAATCCAAATCAAATTTTGATAGGTATGACATTTTTAACGTTCTCGTCCTTGACAAGAAGGGAGCTGGTGAATAGGCTGAGATGAGAGAACCCTTAATCTAATAGAGCGAAAGCCCCAACCATTGATAATTGTTGAAGGGTCAATTGCCATTCGACATGCCGAATGTAGTGACATTTACTTCCTTTGAATCGATTGGTCATTGAAATCTTAGTACTTGTCAAAATGGGACCACTGCAAACTTATATTCAAGAGATTTCACTCATGCGTAATAATATGAATTGAAAGAGTAGTTTCTGCAATGACTATCATAAAAAATCGACTATGCAATCGAATTGGAGATCAGTGGATGAATGACACTTTAATCACTTACATTGAAAAAAAAAATGATTGTATTGACAATGATGTTATTATTTAGTTTTTTCAAAATATGAAGAACAAAATGTATAAATTGTAAGTGTATTTCATCTTATATTTAGTAGTTTATTTTTTAAATAAAAATTTTAAAAACTGTCAATGCCGATCCCAATTAGCTCGGATGAAAAAAGTTGAGTGGATTTAAAAAAAAAACTTACTCTATAAAAAAGTTTCTGGCTCCGCCACTGCCCTTAATGAGTACAAAAAAGCAAGAGTAAGGTAAATTATGACTATAGCATGATGAGTATGAGAAAAACTTCAAAGAGTGCTACATGATTTTGATTAAGATCATTTCAAGCACCCAAAACAATCTGAGGAAAAACAACAAAGTTATACTTTCTTTTGCTGATAAATTTTTATTACATAATAATTGTTATTGTCATTATAAGATGGTATAGCTTTAATGCACTAAAATGACAGCTATTATGAAGAATACATGCTGGGATTGCGTTGAGTCTAGGAAGAAGATATGCTGTCCTTAACACTTCTCTAACCAGTGGCTGCTACTTCAAGAAAAAGGAAGAACGTCCATCTAGCTATCAAGAAAGTTCATTTTCCACTAATTTTGATATGAGAAGATGTTTTTTTTTTTTTTTTTTTTTTTTTTTCTTTTTTTCTTTTTTTCTTTTTTTTTATATGATATGAGAAGATGTTAAGTTAAATATATATCATATTTGATTTTTTTTTTTTTAACGAGAAAGAACATTTCATTTCAAGAAAAAGAGCGATTACAAGATCCAAAAAGTAAATGCAAGAACAAGAGGAAATAAACAACCTCGAGGGCTCAGTAGAAGGTCGAGACTATCAGCTTACCATAAGACAAGTTCGGACCGTCCAATTGGCGAACAACAAAGCGAAGCCATCCCAACGAGATCCATACCAAGGTTGCCACGAGCCTAGCTAATGGAAAAGCGAGCCCAGCCACATCATTGCCCAGCAACCAATAATGAAAAAAATAAAACAGATATCTCCAACAGCACTGAAGCCCACAGGGAGAACCAAAACGAGAGCACACACCATGATCAAAAGAATCACCCAACAAGTCTTGTCCAACCAACCAAAATGCCACCCAACAAGAATCCATCACCGACCACGTCTACCCCTTCCACGAGCCCTACCACGAGTAGCAACGATAACAAGAGGTTTATCTCGCAACAAGGCAAAAGAATTGCCCGGATCCTCATCCCAGACGATTCGAAAGACTCAGAATCTTAGATTGAAACATTTCGGTGTTATTTGGGACGGCTTTTTTAATGTTTATTAAAATAGTTTTTTAATATAAAAATTAAAATCATTGTATTAAAAAGCTGTATTAAGAAGTCGTAAGAAAGCCGTCCCAAGCCAAACCTTAGAGTTGACAAATCCACACCCAAGTCTTATTATCAAATACTATATATATATATATATATATATATATATATATATATATATATATATATATATATATATATATATATATATATATATATATTATAATCCAAGTTTAATTAGTTGTATGCAGATGGATGATTACTTATTATTAGATATTACAGGCAGCCAACTAAGTGTTAATTCTTCAATTACTTGTCAAGTTATATGCGGTAGATAAGTTTTCCTCTAGCTAGTTGTCACAATTAACTAGACTAAAATTAATAAAACAAAAAAAGTCTTATATCATTAGGTCATTCAATGGGTTCAACTTGAATAAGATGTAACATTTGGAAGGAATAATGCAAACTAAAACTTTCACAGTGGACTCAAGAGCTATATAGCTCAAAGTTTTTTATACAAACTCATCTCCGGCCATTACCACTTAGTTGAGTGATAACAGAGGAAGGATACATCAAATTAAAGGTGGAACTTATATTGGAATTACTAAGAGTATACGCTTAAAGCACCAAAGTAAAACGTAGATGCTAACATAAGAAAAAATGGGAAGGAAGTCATTAACAGGAAAATCATCTATTACCGGCTGTATTTTTCGACGGAAATTGATCATTTTCCGGCGGAGTTGGAATTTACCGGCGGCTTTCCGGCAGCAAAATTTTCCCCGGTAAAACCCGCATAAGAAAAATTGTCCTCCGAAAAGCCGTCAGAAAATAGATCGATAATGAACGATTTTGCTGTAGTGAGTTATGCCATGCATAGAAGACCATTTCTCATAAAAAATCTAAAAATTAGAAATATATGACTTTAGTGGCGAGCTATAAAAGTGTTTGCGGTTTTTGAAAGAGTCTATATGAGGGGAATAATGCCCTTCTTAAAAGAGAGAGATTCTGGAATGTGCGCTTAATTACAACAATCATATTTGAGCATGTCTATAACCTTAAAGCTATTGTGAGTTATGAAATGTGTTACTAATTCAAAGTTAATGCTTGAAGTATGAAGAAGATGAATCCGTATGTGAATTGTGAAATGCATAACTATGTCTATACTCTAGCAAGAGTCACCTTCTTCTTCTTATTAATTCCTTTAATGGCAGTTTCAAGCTGTCTTGTCGATCAGCCATAGCCGAAGGCACCAATCCAATAGAAGACAAGTACCAAAAGCATTTCTCCCATTACCAGCTGCCTCTTCATTTCCCTCCCCATAGACAATAAATACAAAGCCAAGCAACATTTCTGACTTGAGTCCACTTGCTAGTGTTCTCCAATCTTTGGAACTTGAACACCATATACAATATTATTTCTACTTTTTATCAGGATCCCTAATTAAAAGTCTATGGTAACAGCCAAATTCATAGTTCCTATTATTAATTGGATCCATTTCATCAACTATCATTAGTCCCGTCCCATCCATTTATTGTAATTTATGAGACTTCTTTTTGGGTTAATGTTGCATGATGTGACAATTCTACTATGTTATGAGTTTTTTTGTGCCTATAACAAAGTTATATATTTTGTATATATTCCTAATTGAGCCACTCTTCAATAATCTTGTCATTTGTATTAATCTTATTGGTATTTTTTTATGTAACAAATTATTTAATTTGGACATCCGAGTTATTAATTATCTCTTTAATTAATAAATTTATTTCATTTTTACATTTTTTGGAACAGAGTTATCTATCTACTATCACTTCCGTAGAAGAGGCGATTGACAGAGTAACTAAAGACCTTTTTTTTTTTTTTTGAAAAAGACACATTTTATTCATAATAGCAAGGCATTAGGCATTACAACACTAAGCGGTCAACAGTCAACACGACCAACAACAAAAACACAAAATGGCAGTCAGAACGAAACAAAACCAACTAGACGAAAAAAAAAAAGAGCCAAAAACAGACTCAGGAGAAGCCCCCTACATCAAAATATCTAATAATAGTGCGACCCAATCAAGGGTAACAGTTACACAAAACCAACACAACCATAAAATCCAAGCAAATAGCCAAAGCACCAAGGTTACCAACCAGCCGAGCCAACAAAGGGGAAGCTAGGGGCACATTAAGTAAACGTCAATTTGATTCTTCTTTTATAAAACTTATCATTTATGCATGTGTAATCAATTTTTTTATGTATAAAACAAACCTTAGGTATTTGCTTTGGATGTATACCATAGAAATATTTACCTATATTATTCTTTGTTTTGTTTTGTTTTGTTTTTGATAAAAAATCACGATATATAAATAAAGCAATGCATCGCTTTCTTAAATGATTAAAAAGGTCTCTAATTACATAAAAGTATCAATTTGATCGCTTGACTCTTTGAATATTGCTCATATTAGTCCTTTTATGAGATCATTTTTGTCACTATTTAAAAATCAATGTACTAAAATTAGTCTTTTAAATAGTCCTGGATCATTTTAGCTGTTCATACCAAATATCAACTATAATTGACTTATGAGATATTTAAATTATTTATTCACTAATTAATCATAATCCTATCATCTTTTAATTTTTGAAATATGACAACAATATCAATGATAGATATTTGTTATGTCTAAATTGCCCACGTGATGATATGTAACTCACTTAAATTTTATTTTGTAAGCATCTTTTTAACTAACCAATAATGATATAACTTAAATACTAATTTTGTTAATTATGAATATATTTAGTGATTTATGTGTTGCATTAGGATATGAAAGTGTAAGAGAAAATAATTAGATATATTCTACGATGAGACTATGATGATATTATAAATTTATAATTAAGAAATGCAATAATAAAATAAGATCAATTTGAAATTAAGATTTCGTTTTGAGACAATTTTTTTTATTATTTTGTAAAATCATTATAGATCGAGAAAATAATTTTTTTTTTTTTTAAATTTGATGTAGAAAACAGGTTTCTATGAAAATGAAGCAACTTTGAACTAACAAGCATCTCGTTTCATCTTCTTGATCTTTTGGTGGCTTTTGTTGGCAATCATTGGTGGTGCGTCTTCTTGATCTTTTGGTGGCTTTATTTCGAATGTTGGCTTTTGGTTTGGCAAAAAAAAAGCATATCGTTTCATGCAAAAAGTGACACAGAGAGTGAAGAATAGCTCTAAAATATTTTCTTAAACCTGTCTCGGAACGCATAGATGAGAAATACACAAAATTCTAGGCACGTAAACATACACTGAGGCTTCGTTTGGAACGGCTTTTTTATTGCTTTCTAAAAAGGAGTTTTAGTACAAAAATAAAAAAATTTGTACTAAAACTCCGTTTTAGAAAGCAATAAAAAAGCCGTCCTAGCTTTGTACTAAAACTTCGTTTTAGAAAACAATAAAAAAACCGTCCCAAACAAAGCCTGAATCACTTATTTTCTGGGTGAAAAATACAATTTTAGCGTCCTTGTATAGGAGGATCACGGTACATAGTCGTTGAGAAGCCAACATTTTTCCAGCTGCTTTAATAAAAAGTACTGAACTAAGATAGTCAGAGTTTCAAAATTGTTATATTTATTTTGAGATAAATATAGTATAAAATTTTAATTATTTTTTATATATATAGAATGAATCTAAAAGTTAATATTCAAGTACTTTAAAATTCATTCTAACTAAAATTTATATTTTTTAAATTCAAATCTATTAATATTTTCTCTCAGATAAGATAAACAAGCTCAAATTTAGTAAAAAATAGAGTTTATCTTAGGTTTCAAGAGGTATTGGGTTCAAATATTGTGTATGTATTGTGTGTGTGAATTTACTTTAATTGGCCTAAATATTAAAAAATAATGTCATGATTTGATTTAAATGAAAATAATGTGACTGAAATGCAATCTTATATGATCACACAGAGGAACAAATGTGGTAAATAATTATTGTTAGCACGCGGAACCTCTAAAAATAAGAGATTTTAGAAGATTTTAGAATAATAAAAAAAAGAAGTTCATAAGAAAAATTTGTTTGGGATAGCTTTCTTGTTAATTACTTTGCTTTTCAAATAACAATCGTAATTTTATTTGACTATTGCTTTCTCTTTACTTTTTAAAATTTATATAGTGAAAAGTTTTTTTTTTCCAACCAGAATTACTAATTATTTTTTCTTAGAACCACTTTGTGGCAATCTTTATAAAAACTACAACTATATCAAACAGACCTTTAACTGCATTACTTATATTCTAATTATCAAATTAAAGAATATTCATAAGGATTAAAAATACTCAATTCAATAAATAATTACTAAATACCCCTTTTTTTTAGAAAATTTTGGGGCAAGGTCTATATCATTGAATGAAAGAAATTACATGTAAGGAAAAACAGGAAAATTATAATCCAAAATCTCAAACAACAAAAAAGATTAAGGATTCTAAAGAAGCAAAAACAACAATTCAAAACAAAACAAGGTGATAGAAAAGCCACGAATGACTCAGGTTGCTCAAGTTGAATAGCACGATCCGGGTCAAAAGCACGAGAGGGTCTAAAACAAGAGCATAGCTCCTGGTTGCCAAAAAGATCGTCCAAGAGGCAGCTGAAGATCAGCATTTATCACCGCCCTTCCAAAAAATTCTCCCATGCAACCGAATAAGGCAACAAAATTGGTATAACATGCAAAATTCTCTTCAGTAACAGGCAAAATAGCAAATTAGGCAATGCTAAAGGTGTAATTGCACTCAAAAAAGAGATGAGTGAGGGTTTCCAAAACACAGTGACAGAAATAGTAAGTGTTAGGAGTGATAATCCCACGGCTTGCTAAAACATCAGCAGTTTTTAAACCTCGTTTAAAGCTAACCAACCATAAACAGAGAAATGAACAGCAGAATTTTTGTGCCAGACAAGATTGTGCTAAGGAACCTTATCCAGATCAGTAAAGAATTGAGAACGAAAATGACCAAATTTTGGATTTTGATTGTCAATCTAGTAGTTGTTTTCCACTTGATCCTCTATATTAACCGCCTGGATAAGGGAGCAAATTTGACTATCAAAGCATTGAGGGATAACCCATCTATTCCCTCGGATAACATTAGAAACTTTCTAGTCAAAGAACTGAGTATATCCAACAAGAGTATGGTTGTCTTTCATGTAATCAGCGATTGAAATTCCATCACACCAAGGATCCCACAAAAAGGAAAGGTTACTGCTATAGTTAATAGAGAAGGAAATGCAATTTTTTATACAGGTTGCCTTCTTGCACATAAATTTCTAGTACTGTGAGTTGTTCCCAGGAATATAATACCACAGAGAGTAATGTTTAGATCTCCACCAGCTAAAGAGTAAATTGTCTGTGTTTAAAAACCTCCAAATGATAGAACAAGCAAAACTATGATAGAGAGAGTCAATAGAAGCAATGCCCAAACCCCCATTATGCTTAGGGTAGCAAGTGTCTTTCCAGGAAACCGTATGAAGCTTCCTCTGATTAATGTTGCCAAAGAAAGTTAATCTAGAACACAACGACTAATCAGCTTGCAACAAGTTTTAAGAATAATTAAACCATGGATTGAGTATGCAAGGGTATTACCAATAGTGAATTTTATGTATTGGATCCGTCCAACAAAAGATAAAGTTTTGACTTTCCAACCATCTAAGAGGCCAGTGATTTTTTGCAATAAAAGTTGAAAGTCAGCAACTTTTAATTTTTTTGAAAAAAATGGCAACCCCAAATATTTTATGGGAGTGTGAGATTGTTGGATGTTAAGTATATCACATATATCAGTAGCATTAGGGGCATATTTAGAGAGCAAAATAGAGCTTTTCTGGTGGTTGACATGAAGACCAGTGCCAACAGAAAAATTCTTAAGGATGGAATTGAGGGTGTAAGCATTTCTAGTGGAAGCAATACCAAACACTAAAAGATCACCAGCAAACATAAGATGTGTGATATCACAACTCCCAGCATTAATTCCCTCGAATGAGGAATTGGAAGAGGCCAAATCAAAACTAGAAGACAAACTATCCATAATGATGCTAAAAAAGATAGGGTGAAAGTGGGCACCCTTGCCGTATACCAGATGTAGAATTGAAATAGCCCTCCAGTACCCCATTAATACAAATGGAAAAGTGGACATCCGCAGTATAGACTTTGATCCAAGAGATAAACATATCAGGAAAACCTTTAGCTTCAAGTCTTTTGAAAAAGAACTCTCTGGAGACAATATCGAATGCTTTGGTGATGTCAAATTTAGTATAAAAGTACTTATGCTTAGCTTTGTGATTGAAATTTCCAAGAATATCAGCAGCTAAGAGTATATTGTCAGAAATAATTCTCTTATGATGAAGCCCCCTTGGCTAGGATGGATGATGAAAGGCAACACTTCCTTCATCATATTGACAATAATTTTTACAATGATCTTGTAGATAACATTGCAAAGGGCAATAGGTCTAAAATTCTTGACATTGTTGGCATGCGGGCATTTAGGGATGAGAGCTATGACAGTAGCTTTTACTTGATTTGATATGTAACCAGTGTTAAAGAAGGAGGTAATAGCATTACATAATTGGTGTTGGATAATATTCCAAGTGGATCGATAGAATTCAAAAGTGAATCCGTCGGGTCCAGGAGCAGAATTGACTTTGCCCAAAAAGTAATGCTTTTAATTTCCCCCTTAGTAACCAGAGCTATGAGTTGAGAAATAAGGTGATTAGGCACCATATTCCCAGCAGGAATATCTCTGAGTTGCTGATCCAAATCTGTGGGGGCAGGAGTATTGAAAAGCTTGGAGAAATGGCTAATGAAGACATTAACAATGTCTTGATGAGAGGTGTAGGTTCCATTCTCAGTGGTGATCTCCTTAATACTATTATGGTTTTTGGAAATGTTGATTTTGGAATAGAGGAACTTTAAGTCATCCTCCCCTTGGATAAGCCATTTCACCTTGGCTCTTTGGGTACTTTAGCTAGTTAGAGTTGAATGGTAGTAGTTTAGCTTAGTGTTGATGGCCTTTAGACTGGAGTTGAGTTGAGAGTCCAAAGGGTTGCTTTGAATTTGGGTAATCACAGAGTTTTGGTGCACCTTGAGAGAATATATCTCAGATTGGATAGAGTTGGCATTGGACCACCTCTTATGCTTCATAATGTTCTTGATAGTCTTAAGCTTGAAGTTGAAGGAACTTAAGGGGCTATTCTTATTTGGCAAAGTGAAAACATCCATAAGGCAATTCCAAAATTCAAGTAGTTTGGTGCAATAGTTTTTGAACATGAATCTATGCCCTTTTTATGCTTAGAGGTATTCACCAAAATTAAAGGGGAGTGATCAGAGTAATTGGGATCAGCAACTCTGTAGAACGAATTGGGAAAAGTGACAAGCCAATTATCATTAACCAATATACGGTCAAGCTTAATGTGGATAGGGTTGAGTTGTTGTTGGTTGTGCCAGGTAAAGAAGTGTCTCACAGAGGAGAGATCATGCATTCCATTATTGAACACTATGCTATTGAAGTCTCCAATATTGGAGTTGGAAAGAGCAGTGCCACCAACTTTCTACTTTAAAGTACGACAACAATTAAAATCTCCAATAATAGCCCAAGGGATGCATATAGAATCAACAATATCATGGATGTTATTCCACAAAAATTGTCTTTTAGTATGGGAATTACTATCATAGACAGTTGTAATGGCACAAATAGGAGACGAGTTGACTGAAATAATGTTATGAATAAATTGACTAGTCATGTGTTGAGGGGAAAAAATCATAGTATCTTCATTCTATATAACCCAAACGAGGGCAGGGTTGGAGTGCAAATAATTGTCACAAGAGGCTTCCTTGGTGAAAATTTTGTGGTTTGCTTGAAACCAAAGATTGGATAGGTTAGAGTGGGAGACTTTGGCTTCAAGGATGAAGAGAAGGTCAAGATTGTGATCATGGGTTAGTTTCTTGCAGCAAAACACTTTGTTCAGGCTATTAAACCCACGAATATTCCAAGCTGCAATGTTGGGTAGGTTCATTGACATTTAGAATTAGGATGTAGAGGCCTTTTTTGCTTGCTTATCTCTGGTTTGCTTGTGATTTTGGTTGTTTGAATGTTGGGCTTTTGTGGTGTTAGGGCTAGAGGTGGATGGCTCGGAAGAAGGTGGGGGAATGTTGGGTTGATGGTTCTGGGGTGATGTTTGTGGTGGGCTGTTTTGGGTTGGATTGGTGATATCAATTGAGGCTGTTGGGTTGTGGGTAGAAGAGTGCAACGCTTCAAGTTTGTCTTGGACGGACAAAGCATCAAATTTGTTCTTGGTAGTTATGAGAGGGGGTTTTCATGTCTGCGAAGTGGGTTCGGTGATGTTGAAGGTTTCTCTAGAGGGAGAGTTTAGGTTTGGTAATAGAGGGCCAGTATTTGGGTTATGGAGGGTAAATTGGATAATAGGGGTGGGTTTGTGTTTGTTGACTTCAGCTTAAGGGGTGGAATAGGCTTGGGTATTGTGAGTCTGGGTGGGGGAGTAATATGCGGCTTATGGCTGGTACTCCTTCCCCTAGGTATACTTGTAACTTGGGGTTTTAGAATAGGATCTTTGGAGCAGAGGGTAGGGGGATGTATGATTGAGCCGCATTGAGAGCAGTTGTTGGGCTTCCAGTCATATTGCACTCTTAGGGGGGAAGCTTTCCCGTCAACACTATAGAAAATTTCATCAGGTAAGGGGGAGTTACTGGTAACTTGGACGCAAACTCTCGCAAATGTCACACGAGTTTTAGCTGTAGTAAGGGAATCGATAGCAATAGGAATACCAGCACAACTAGCTAGATTAGAAATACCTTCCGGCATCCAAAGAGAAAAAGGGAGATTCATGATTTTGATCCAAAGAGGAATGGAGGGAAACTCTTCACACTTTCGAGCAAAATCAAGAGTCCATTTTTGCAATATAAACAATTTACCGAAGAAGAACCATGGGCCGCCAGTCCAAGCGTGTTCATAATCTTCCAGAGCAGAAATTTTTTGTAAGAAGCCATCATCCATGGTAAGAAGAATGGACTAAAAATTAACCTTAGCTCAATTCAGTAGATAATATCTATTACATGTATTTAATTGTTAATAAAAAAACTCAGCATAGATCCCCAACAAAATTCTATCAATTAATTAATAGTTTATTATAAGTCTGTTTCTATTAATTTGTATTTTTATTATTTGTTTCCTATATTTTCACTGAAATTTCTGCACAGTATTAAAATACAACCGTTTTGTGAATTCAAAATAATGATACATTTTGTATCACGTGAAGAAATACATACGCAATAATTGCTGTGCACGAATATCGATGCTCATGCTGATGCAGTGCTTTTTAATAAAATAAAATTTAATTAGAACCGCCCAAAAGGATGACACGTGGCATGCATCCAGAATGTGAACGATCAAAACTTATTTGGTAGTGCGACCATAATACAAATGTAGCCCACAAAGGAGACCTATAAAGCCCTACTTCAAACCATAGCAGGCTCATTCCTTGTCACCCTAAACTTACATCAACCCTCCTTTTCATGCATATCCATGCAAGACCTGCAACGCTGCTTCTACATCTTACTAAAAAAGATAAGTTTGAGATAGCTTTTTAATTATTTTATTTTTTAAATAATAATTCTAATTCTATTTTGTTATTATTTTTAGTATTTTTTTAAAAAATTTTATTGTGAAATGTTATTTTTAACAATCATAATAGTAAAGCTATTTTTGTATCATAATTTTACAACTAACTGCAATCATCCTAAATAAATTCTAAGACTTAGTTTGGGAAAGTCTTTTTATTGATTTTAAAAAAAATTATTTAGTACAAAATTTTTGAATTATAAAGTTGCTTTAGAAATCAATAAGGAAGTTTTCTCAAACGAACCCTAAGGTTTCGTTTGGAATGACTTTTTGTTGCTTTTTAAAATAACTTTCTAGACGTCTGGTACAAAAATTTTAATTTTTATACTAAAAAAGTTTTAATAAGCAATAAAAAAATAATCCTAAACCAAGCCTAAATTAATACATCTAAATTTAAAGTTTAAGAAATTTAAACAGAAGAATAGATGATTGTTGCGTCCTGGAGTATTTGCTGTTGTAGAGAATTATAAAGTTTAGCGTCTTAGCGTTGTACGAAAATCCAGCACACAAGCAGATAAGTGAGGGAGGGTACGTGTAGCATTTATAAGAGACACCAGAGTTTTTACGTGGAAACCCCTAAAGAGGGGGAAAAACCACGGGGCCTGGCCCAGTTTGAATGAATCACCTAGTATTTGCAGTCAATTACAAATGAGGTCCTTCTTAGGGAGAAGACCTTGGCCTGATGTTACAAATATACACCATATAGAGCGCATTACATGGTGGGAGTTATATACAATAATCAACATAAACATGTTTGTTTGGTTGGAATGGCAATTGCCGGCAAGAGACAGAGGTCAGAAAGACCGTTGTCTGGCAATGTATGTCGGAAGAAACGTAGTCGAAAGGAGACTGGGGTCAGAAAGATCATAGTCGGCAGGAGACCGGGGTCAGAAAGACCGTTGTCTGTTGATGGAGGTCGGAAGAATCGTAATCGACAGGAGACTGGGGTCAGAAAGACCATAGTAAGAGGGCGGTTTTTCAGGAGAACTCTCGATGTCAAGTGGTGCGACGGAGCAACGGCAACAGGCGGTGGTCCGACCAATGTGAGGGCCTCAAGTGGTGGTCCGGCAGAGAAACGACGCCAGGCGGTGGTCCAACGAAACTCCGGCGATGGTCGAGGAGGCAAGGAAGTAAGAGCAATCTCCGATCTCTCTCTTTTTCCTTAGGCTTAAGGGTTCCTCCCTCAAGAGGAGAGGGAGCTCTATTTATAGATTCCTGGAGTGACATGACTCGTAAATAGGTGAGAGATCAAGGGTAAATGGGGAGTGGTCGGATGAACGGCCGATGTTGAATCCCTTGATCATGCACCGTTCTTTAGACATTTGAAGACTTTAATGATGTCGGAATTCGGCGATCTTGTGCTTGTTGGATTCATCTCGTCGATCCGCTCGATTTGACTATAAGCACCTAATGTTTGGAAACTGTTTGGTAACCCAAATTGTGATTTGAACCTTCCAACAACGCTTCGGGTCCTTGATTTGAGCTCATTTGGGCTTAGATTGAGTTGAATTTGGTGTCTTTGAGTTCGTATTTCCGAGACGCTCAATTTGACTGCAAGTTTGCTGAAATCAGAGTTCTGATGTTCTCCGAATTAATTTTTGAAGTTTCTAACTTGATTTTGCATCGAGATTCGCGCCCGATTAAGATAATTTTTTGACGACGTATCAATGATGTTTATTATAATAGATTTTCATGAAAAAATTTAGTGAGAAAGACGTTGAAAATCTTGTATTGAAAGACAAATTTATGTTTTTTTTTTTTAATTTTCATCCATAAAATTAGCATATTTAAATATGACAAAAATCTCATCTCCATGAAATTAATAAATATCAAATGAAATGATAAGTTCTTCTGAGATGTGAAAAAGGTGTCTGTTGTGATTCACGTGTAGAGTTTTCACATGTGGACAAATAATCAGAGTATTAAAAATTAATTTTAGTAATAATGTATAATGTACTAATTAATTGATTGTTTGCACATTTATATTTACTTTTTATATATAATTTCTTGAAAATGAAGAGAAAATTGTGAGTATAAAGTAGTGAAAATAGGGAGGAGGTAGGGGGTTGTCCTGGCCTTCATCCTCAGTCCTCATATATTTTCTTATAATTATATATATTATAGAAGCATTCTCTTCTCAAATTTTGAATTTTTTTTTCTCTTACTTAAAATCATGCATGACAAGCAAAGCATGAGTAAATTATCTTTTATAAAAAATAAACGTTATAATTTATAAGCTTTTTATTATCTTATATTATATATTTTATCATTTAAAATAATAAATTAAATAAAAAATTTTAAACAATTAATATCGATCTCAATTTTGGAAGAATAAACTTGGCCTCATTAGGAAAACTTTTTGGGTCCGCCACTAATGATAAGGATTATAATTTTACAGAACCGTACGCTCTGTAACGAGAGAAATATATTAATTTCTCCCAAAGTAGTAATACATATTTACAAAAGAGCAGCAGAAAATCGTTATTTCCTTCTTAGGTCTGCTATATAAATACATATATAATTGTCAGGTGAGCGATCATGAATTGAAAAGCTAGCTTAATATGGCTTCGTCGTGCGGTGCATGCAAGTTCCTGAGAAGGAAATGCGCCGACATCTGTATCTTTGCGCCGCACTTCAGCTACGAGCAAGCGGCGGCGCATTTCTCGGCCATCCATAAGGTGTTTGGAGCAAGCAATGTGTCCAAACTTCTATCCCACTTGCCGGAGCACGACCGCGCCGCCGCCGCAGTCACCGTCGCCTACGAGGCTCTCGCCAGGACCAGAGACCCCGTCTACGGCTGCGTCGCCCATGTCATTGCGCTTCAGCACCAAGTAATTTTTATTTATTTTCAGCTTAAATAGATTTATTATTTTTAAGTTTAAAAGATTTTGAAGACGTTTGTAAATTAAATATGTAAAATTTCTGTTTGGTTATCCCAATTAAAATCTCATCTATGTATTCCTGAAATCCTACTGTTTATCTTTTTTTACTGATTAAAAACTATTGTAAATAACTATCTCTTAACTATTATCAACAGAAAAAAAAGTTATTAATTAATCAGATTAATTATATTGTTGGCTGATCAGATCACTTATAGAATTCTGATTAACTAATTACGACATTCAATGCAATCTATATATGTAGAAAAAAAATGAGAAAAAATATTTGGACTTCAAATTTAATTAAGATAAATTTCATATCTATTAAATTTATTTTAAGATCGATGAATAAAAATTATGATTAATTATCTTAATGTTGCACTAAACGCAATAATAAATTGACCAAAAGTTCTTTGTACTATATAATACACAAGAATTTACATATTATTTTACAAAAAAATCAATGGCTGCAGGTTGTGAGACTGCAAGAGGAAGTAGAATCACTGATGGCTCAGTTACTGTGCAAATCTACGAGTCTTGCAGGGAGCTGCTCCATTAATGGCGCTGAGCAATATTGCTTTGGTGGATCCAATCATTCAAACGAGTTGCAGGTGGTATACAAAGAGGCTCTTGATCGCTTGGAGCGCTGTCTCTTCAGTGAGGAAGATCAGATTTCGCCGGAGGTATCGGCGGCGCCGGCGAGCATTGATGTGCCAGAAGATTTCCCATGGCGTTAATTTAACTTCTTATTATAATAATCTATCGTTAATATTGTTTTCGACATCTATATTATTAAATAGGTAGCCGGCGTGGGCCGTTGGAGCGTAGTTGCAAGGCGAGAGATTTGTATGTAATGGTAAATCAAATGTTATTTATGTTCTAAAATAATATTTTTCTCTTATGTTATATAGTGTTATTTAATGTTACTATTGTATTAGTATTAATATTTAATAATAGTGAGCTGAATATTAAAAAAATTTGGATTTTAAGGTTTAAATATTCAATTTTGACATGGAAGTGTGATGTGGCTAAGCAAAAAATAGATCTTCTAGTGAAATATTGAAGAGTACTCTTCTCATAATTTATTTAATCTTTGCCTTGTCGATTTGATGAATGTTTGTTAAGATAATTTGCATGTTCTAAGGGATTATCATCTTTAGATTTGATTCCAATATAGAAAGAGATATAATCTTCTTGATCTTTAAGGGCATCAGTTCAGTACAAGAATTTTTTTTAGCGAACATAAGCAGTTATTAATAGGAATAATTATCATGTGCGGACGTCGAATCCTGTCCGGAGACCAACCAGAATACGTCACGTTACCCCTTTGCTCGGTATTGTTCGGTATCGGGGCTCAGTACCGCTGACATAACCGCACATGATTCGTCTCTGGACATAAATTTTGTCTGTCACCTGTATAGAATAATTTTTCTATAAATAGAGTTATTATGTGTTGTAGCTACAGGAGCAGCAGAAGATGGGAGTGCAAGTCTCATTGAAAAAATAATCTCATAAATTGGGATAGGAGCATTTGCTATAGAAATAACTTGTTCATCAATACCACTTTGGTAACTAAAGGGGCTGTCACTTCAGTCTCATAAAAGAGGATATTTTTTTTTTTTGGGGGAAATATAAAAGAGGATTTGTGACAAAGAAATGGAAGGTAAGGCACAAAAGCAGCTATGTTTGTAGGGACCATTTAAAGGAAAGGATCTAACAACTCTAGCTAACAAGAAGAGCCAAGCTACGTAATCGAGATTGCTAGTCACCTGTTTGCTCAAGGAATCTTCATGCTTAGATAAGTGAAGATTTTTATATATTTTAAGAAAAATTTTCATTTCTATTCATTGAATATAAATGCAAACTTCAGAACAAATACTAATAGATTTAGACTTTGTTTGGGCCGGGAGGGCTTATTTAATGCTTCTTTAAATAGCTTTCTAGTACAAAAAATTTAGTACTAAAAAATTGTTTTAAAAAATAGTACAAATGTCGTCTCAAACAAAGCCTTAGTAAATTATTGTGTTGCATCAACTTCAACAAAACTCTAGTAATTGAAGTTCATATGGAGTCATAGTAGGCGTTAATATCATGCATAAATGTTTGAAAATATTACTGCTGATTGAGTAAACACTACAAAAAAAAAAACAGTATTTTTCGTGTTGCATGTTAGAAGCGGTTTTGAAACCGCTGTCAAAACATAAATTTTGCATCGGTTAAAACTGGTGCAATGTACACCGGTTCAAACTGCCGGACATTTCGTCTTAAACCGATACCCTAATTTGATCTTATTCTCACGTGATTTGAAGCTCGACCCTCTTCCCCTCTTCTTCATCCGCGCGTGGGAGCACACCATCGCGTCGCGATTTGAAGCTAACCCTCTTCCCCTCTTCTTTCTTTTGTCCATGGGAACACAACATTGAGCGTCGCAAGAGAAGACTATCCCGGCCGACCCTTTTGCACTGTATGTGAGTCTCTTCGCCTTCTTACTTTTCTTCTTCTTCTTCTCATTTTTCTTTTTCATACAATTCTCCATCATCTTCTGATTTCCTTAAATTCATCCCTAAAATGCAAAACGAGAGAAACAATCATATAAAAGGAAACACTAGATAGAAATTTCAATAAATAAAGACATTGAAGAAACCGTAAAAAATGAATAGAGATATTATAAACACAGTTTTTAAACTTTATCCAAAAATTATGTATGTAGAACTTGATTATTTTGGCTAGGCCCATTCTTCCTTTTCCTTGTTAAAAGGAACAATTATTACGTCCTCCGACCGGATGCAGAGAAGCATCCGGTCCTAGGCAAAAAAAACTCGGTACCGAGGTGTACCGAGTTTTTTGAAAAACTCGGTACACCTCGGTACCGCGTTTTTTTTTCCTACGACCGGATGCTTCTTGCATCCGGTCAACCGAACCAAATAAAAATCCGGTTAAAAGACACATGCACACAAAAGGACAAAAAATACATATTTCATATGGAGATAAAATCTGTGGAAATTGTGATTCCATTCCAGCTCTCCCAAAAGCAATTGTTTGATAGGCAGCTTTGGGGTTACTCTTTGATATTTTTACACACACATGCTTTGATCGTTGTTAGCTGATTGATATTCAGACATTAGTTAATATCTAATTTCTTAATTCTTTTGTGAGTTTTTGATATGCAAACAAATGTAGTATTTTGATATTCTTACTTCTTTTGTGATTTTTGATATTAAACTACATTTTCATGCTTCATTATATGCAAACAAATGTAGTATTTTGATATTCTTAATTCTTTTGTGAGTTTTGATATTATACTATATTTTTAGGACATGACATGAATAAATACATACATGCGAGCTAAAAAGGTTGTATCAAGGGGTGGGTCTAGTAGAGGATCTGAACCCCCTTCTACTCCAATCCACCAAGATTCTACTTGTGACCAAAGTCAAGAGGAGAATGAGTGCAGTGGCACTTAACAATCACCATGTCATTCTACTTGTTAGAAGATTCAGACTCCAAATGATGTGATATTGCTCATAGGTTTGATTTTAATCTTTTCTTTGAATAAATATAAATAACTGTGTAATTATTCTTACGAAATGTGTTATGCACAGATGAGCAGAGGGTACCTATACATCGTAGGGGGCGCACTATATACATTGACGTACATATAAAACATGCCGCCAGGTACACATGTTCATATAGAGGTAAATAAAATAATGTGCCAAGCAACATTGCAAAGTCTGTCCTATTAGGATTATATTTAGGTGTCATTGTTAGAGATCATATACTGGCACTCATATCCTTTCCAGATTGGAGAAATAAGGGTATGGAGCCCTTTAAGAAAAAAAATGTTAACTGAAGTGGAGGTAAATAAAATATTAAATAAATTTTCATTATTAAGGTTTATGTTATGAGTAAGAAAAAATATTTGTTTATATTACAGTCAAAGTTTGCATTTCTTGGACATATATGTCATTGGATTCTTAAATCCCTTGGAGTTAAGTGGCATAACCATAAAACTAATTCAAAAGCTGAGCATTGGGATAGCTGTCATATCGAGGAAATTATGGAGCCTATTACAGCTGGTGTTGATGCAACACAGTGGTGTCAACTAGTCACATAGTGGTCACAACCAAAAGACAAGGTTAGTACCATCATTATATTTAATTAAATTTTTCAAAACAAATTAGCATGGAGTTAGATTCATATGTAACAGGAGAGGGCCGCCATAAATGCTGCAAATGCAAAGAAACAGACTTGTCCTCACACTATGGGGCATGTGATCAGTTCTGTTCGAAGGCAACAAGAGATGGTATATATTTAGATTTATATACATTTTATGTTCACATTTATGAACTAATTGCCTAACGATGAGATTTGTTGATATAGACTATCAAGGATAGATTGTTTTTATGGAGAATTAACATATAGCATAAAAATGGCACCTGCTCATCTGAAGATGTTAAACAGAGATGGATAATTTTAGTCTAACTATAAATTTTTTTATATGTAATTCGTTATTATTTTTTGTTTATTTAAAATAAAAGTTAACTAAATTTATTATAACATAGATACAAGCTTGCGAGCTTTTGGCTCAGGATGGACTTACACCAGAGAATGGGAATGTGGAGGCTAACGAAAAGGTGTTCAGTATGGTTATGGGACCTGAACACCCAGGCAGAGTCATAACCCAAGGTTGTAGTGTAACTCCTACATGATATTTCCCTCATAACACCAATGACGGAAGGAGTAGAGGTGGAAGTAATTTAAGTCAAATAGTATATCTCAAGGTCAACTCATTACGTACTGAAATGAGGCAATTCATGTAAGAATTTTGAGTGCATCATCCACCTCCAGGAAGCTCACAAATGATATGTAAAATTTCACATTCTAATTTTAATGTTGGTTATTTGAATACTAATATTTTACAATCTTCTTATAATTGATAGGGTGTCAATAAAACTTCTTCTGAAAGATGATGTTATAGAAGAAAGAGAATGGTGTTTTGAAAATAACCCATGTTTGTGCAGATTGTTTTGAAATTCATCTTGGTTTGGAAGTCTACTTTTTTGGAATGCTGCTTAAAATTTTGATATTTTAGATTACCAAATATGAATAATGAATGTTCTACTCTTTTTGGGATTATCTGGTATTACCAAATATTGTAAATTATCAAATATGAATGATGAATGTACTACCTTACTTACTTCTGGTGATTTTTGCTTTTATTTGGCCTAGCATTAGCCATAGAAAGAGTGAAAGGCCTGTCATGTCTTAAGCTGCAACAGTGAAGAAAACATATAAATCAAGTTCAAGCAATATCTTAAATTAGTTAAACAAATACATAAAAAACATTAGTGAAAGAAAAAAAAAAAGAATTTAGCTTCAAGAGAGTACTACTTTCCTTTTAGATGGAAACTTTACTAGGGATTTAAAAATTTTTTAATCTCCATGTCAATTAACTTTTATTCTACATTCATAGATCTCAACATCTTACCACGCAACATTTCATCATTTACATCAAGGACGTTAAAAATACATTGAAAATGCTGCAATAGAATCTAGATAGATTCAAATTAAATATTTCAATAACCAAAAGAACTGTTTAGGTAATTAAATGGAGTGAGGAAGAAGGGAAAGATGCAATCAATGAGATAAGAAAGAGATGAGCACAAGGGTGGATGAGTAAGCACACCCCTGAAACAAATTTTGCATGTGACAAAATGGTAGCTAAATCTTGACATCGGTTAATACTGTTAGCGTCTAACGTATAAGGAGTTGGGTGCCAGTGTAGCATGGCTTCAGATTCAATTTCATTACCACATTTAATTTATATATGTACAGTTACTGATCCACACTGGTGATTGAATTCATTTTGAATGAATAAGGGTACTTTATTTGAAATTAAAATAATAAAAAATAAGCTAAAAAAGGCTTAAATTAAAGTGCCGTTGTTTTATAATCAACACGCTTTCTTTGGAGACCTAAATCTGCTATTACACTTTTACCACCCTTGATTAGTCTCCCATAGATTATATTTTCTTAGTATTATATTACGTTACTCCATCAACTTTTACTATTTTTTGGTGGGTATTTCTCTTAGTCACGTTAACTCTTCAGTCTTCAGATGTTTTACACAGTCAAACATTTTTTTTTTAACAAAATACTTATATTAAAATAACAGGAAACGGTTACAACAGCAAAAGACCCAAAAAAAAAATTGAAAAAAGGCAGAATACAATCAAAATTGGGCTCAGTACTCGGCCGAGGCTCCCAGCACCCCCAAAGCCTCGCACGGACCATCCAATCAGGTGAAGTCAGCGCCCACAAACCAACCAAACTCAATGAACAACACCATAGGTTGCCACCAGCAAGACGACGAGGGTACGAGCCTCAGCCACATCACAGCCCCCAAAAAAACCGACCAAAAAATCCAGATAGGCAACCCAAAGCAAACGGAGGAAAAAAATACAGTAAACAAAAAATCATCTTCTTCTTCTGCCCCTCCCACGAAAACTGCCACGTGAAGCAACTGAGCAAACAGGTCTATCTCGAACCAAAGTAAACTCGTTTCCAGGATCAGAACCACCGCAGAAGTCCGGAGACGCCAATTTGCAGTTCGAGAAATCGGAAGACCCATGTAGTCAGTCCACATGGTTCCTAATATCAAGTCCCGAATTATCACCCAAACGATTGGCAAATGTCTGCGTATCCACCAGATTTACAGGGACATCAACAAAATTATTAAAGCAGGCCGCATTTACATTTAATTTTTCCACCCGCACACTCTCAACATTAATTTCCACATTCACAGCCAAACATAACTGATATATATATCCATTTGATTTTAAAAACAAATTGTAAAATATCCATTAATGCATATCCTAAATAAGTTTATGCTTAATTAAAGATCTATATTTTTAAGTTTTCAGAGAGAAGCAATTATGGAAGGATAAAGATTAACAAAAGAACTGAGAAATATATTATTTCTCAATAACTGTGTAGTTCTTGGCCTTAAAAGGATTAAAAGGCTGTCTTGCAGTGTAAAGCAAGTTGGAATCAGCTCTTGACGTGATACTTTTTTTATTAAAAATCGTAGCAGCAATGGCCATTGATAGCCCTTAGTGATTAATATAACTGATCTTATTTGTCGGTTCTTGTGTTAAATTTTGATATGTAAAGTAATCATCTTGAAGAAAGAAAAAAATAGATAACAATAGCATGCAAGTGTACTTTCATTTAGTTCATGATGTAAGATACTTGTTTAACTATAATATGTTTTAATAAAATTGCAAGATATGATCTGCTTTAATTTAATGAGTCAAGCCATACCACTGAGATCAGTAGTAGGATTACCCTTCACGGCATCCTCATTAATATTTCATAACATTTTGTTACGTGTTAGAAAATTTATGATGATAAAGTTAAAATTTTTATGCCTTAATTTTGCACAAAAATTCAATATATATGCTTAAATTATAAAAAAATGCATTATACACAAAAAAATTTTATAAGAAAAATTGAAAAGGTCACTTACATAAAATAATTTACTATAAATTTTCCCCACAATCAGAGAAGAAAGGATTAAAAAATTGTGATGACATGCTTGATTTCTTCTAGTTGTAATAGAGATTATGAAAGAAGTAATTGAATGATGATGATGACAGATAGATAATATTAGTTGGACAATAATAGTCAGACGATGGTGATTGAACTATGATAGTTAAAAGACAATGATAAAATGACAATATTATGACAATAATTTTGCTGTTCCACACCACTATTTATAGTATTTTAAAGTGAGCATTTTAATAAATTTAGCAAAAAAATTATCAAACTTCATGGGATCGATTGCACTTATTGAATAATTTAATCACAAATCATTTATTCAACACTCAAGTGTCTTAATAAGCTCATAATTAATTTAGTGGTATTGAACTTGTTAGATAGCCATTTTGATTTATCTATAATCTTGCAAATTTAAGAGATCACATAATCCTTAAATCTAGTGGTCCTAAATCCAGTGCTCGAGGTCATAAGTCTAGAGTCATGAGAGAGGACCAAAGGGAATAATGAAATAGGCCGTTTAAATTTTTTGCATGAAATGAGAGTATTATATCCTTAAATTTTATTAAAATTAAGCATATGAAAACACTTCAAAGATGATTGACCTCTTAGGAAGTTACATCGATGGGTTAAATCTTAGGGTAATTAGGACAAATAGATGATAACTCAATGTTTGATATATTTTCTTTAAGCTTTTGATTCAATAATAAATGAAAGAATGGCCACATATTCATCAAGATTAGTGTTATGCACTAAAACTCTTCTCATAGAGCACATGCCCAATAAAACTTCGAAGCTCTTCTGCAGAAGTCATGACCATGGCGTCTCCCTCTCCTCTAACCCTTGGCCTTCAAATAGGTCTCAATGGGAGTTCCGTTTCCAGCCCTCCAACAAAACCGTTTTTCACTTTCATGCAAATGCAAGAGCTGAAACATCAAGCCCTCATTTAGAAGTACATGGCGGGTGGCCAATTCAGAAAAAAACTCATAAAAAAAAATTTTAAGAACTGATTTTTTTTTTAGTGGGGGTCAATATGCATAAGTGCTTGATTTGCTTTTTTTTTTTTTTTTCTAATTTGAATCGGATTACTTTTGGTATCATTGGATTTGTTTTTCCAATAGGCTTATTTCTTTTTTGGAAAAATTTGGGGCATCAGCCCATATCATTGATGTAAAAAAAGGTTACAGTCAGAAAATTAGATGCTAAACATAAAAATTATGTAGCAAATGACAAAACCCTATCAGCACGTGCTGCTTAAGAAGAAAAAACAGTAAAAAAGGAAGAGCAGTAGGATACAATGAAATAAAAACAGAAATGCAATACGCTTATTTCAATTATAAATTTGCCGAAATCAGAAGACCGATATAAATTAAATTATAAAAAAAATTAGTACATCAAAATTTATTCTGCTCAAATGAAATTTCTTGAGTCATCTCAATATTAATGGAATTTCGAATTTCTACGTTGCGATTGACATTTGTTTTATATTATTGTGGTGTAGTGTGATATGTATAATGAATTATTATAAATATGTTAGAATACTGTTCTTATTTTGAAATTACTGTTATAATTATATGGGTTGAATTGTATCACATTGCTGCGATGACTTGACGATCCATCTCAGTAATCTTTTTAATTTTTTATAATAATTCTACTTCGTTAGGATTTTATTATTATTTGTTTAAAATTTTTATAGTAATATAATAATATACACAATGATTTGTTTTTTTAATTTATAATTATTTAACAAATTATTACAGCTACCCTAAACATGGGCGGAACCACATGGTTCCTACTTCCTAGGGGGGGGAATTTAAAATTTTTTTTAGGGGGGTAAAAAAATTTTTTTTTTGTCCTAACTTGCCTTAAAATATTTATATATTTCTTCATATTTAATTCTATTATTCTCTTTTCATGATTTTTATGACAATTTAATTACATTTTTTTAAATTTTTTCTTGCTTAATTTTTTTTTCATAATATATAGATATATAATATTATTTTTGTGTTGTATTTGCCTCCCCTCAAAATTGAAGCTGGTTCCGGTCCCTAAATGAATTTAGATAAATAAAACGGAAATATAATCTGAACTCATTAATCATTATTGAAAATAATAGGATTTTAATAATCTTGATTTTTCCATCATCTTCAAATATTTTATTTTTTTACAATAATTTTATTACCAATTTTTTAAAAGAAATGATGGTTCCAAACAAACCTTAATATTGCAATGTAGCCACCAGCCCATATCAAACTATCCGCTAAAATTTAATTAGTAGTAAATGTTGGTTACCAGTAATTGTTAATTAGAATAACGGCGTTACGTAAAGCTGACCAAAAAAACTTTTGGCTACCAGTTTCAGCGGAGACGCGGTCTATTCATATATACGGAGCCACTTGTCTTTAAAACAGGTGATCAAAAAAGTAGCAGCGCAGTTTAGTCTTTCGCAAATCGTTTGGTGACCGTTTCTTTAGCTTAGGCATCCTAACAAGCCTGAGTCAACCAACTACTGCAGAATAGTCAAAACATGGAAGCTGCCTTCTAGTTGTCCTGAAAAAAAAAAAAAAAAATAGAATCATTCCAAAAAAGTAAATTAAAAGTTGCGGCAGAAGTTGGATGGATAAATTATTATGTAATGTCACTGAACATTATCCGAATGCGTATCAGGAAGCTCCACGTCATTATTTTGATGTGTACCGATGCTGTGTACGACTATATATTGAATGACATGATGCATCCTAATTCGCTAATCAACTTCGAACAATTCGGTGACCTTGCATAATAATGTATCATGTTAATGCTATCTAATTTGAAATCGTGTTTCAAAAATAATTTGGATATCTGTAATACATTTAGGATGTCGACATTCATTTCTCCTTCTATTTCTATATACATTTTTTTTTACAAAGTACTGCGAGCTATGATCATCTTATAGTTATGTGGATGAATATGATTAAGGTTTTGTTTGAAATAGTTTTATTATTATTTTTATATTAATTTTTTAATAAAAAATTATTAAATTAAAATTTAATATTAAAAAAATTATTTAAAAAAGTACTAAGAAAATTATTCCAAATAAAATCAAATGTTTACAAATAAATTTATTTGAATTGGCATATAAGAAAATTGCTATTGAGAATTTTTTCTCAAGAAGCAAACTATAATATTTAAAATAGCTTCACAAAAAATCTATTTTCGTTGTAATTATTGTAAAATTAACTTTAACTGATTGCTGCAAACAATTAGCCCAAGCCCATAACCTTGACCTGTTCATTATTCTGGAAGCTAAAATCACTAACCCAAACTTCTCTAACCCTTGGTTTCAAGCTCACCATAAAATCTTCCCTAAGGAAGCCTCTTGTGACAATTTCTCTCACTCTAACCCTGGCCGTATTTGGGTTAAGTGGAATGAGGATGCTATCAAGTTTACCCCACAACATATGTCTAATCAATTCATTCATGGCATTATTAATGTTGGTTCCTCTACTATTTGTGCTGTTACTGTTATTTATGCTAGTAATTTTCATGCTGAAAGACAAGTCCTGTGGAAAAACATTCAAGACATTGCTGACACCATCACTATACCTTGGGTTCTTCTCGGTGACTTTAATTGTTGCCGAAATCTGAATGAAAAAGTTGGTGGAACTGCTCTCTCTCGTGCTAAATTAGGTGATTTTAATAGCATGGTATTTAATGCTGGATTACAAGAGCTATCTTCTATTGGCCACTTCTTCACCTGGCATAACCAGCAACATCACAATCCCATTCACATCAAGTTAGACAGGGTTTTAATCAATGACCATTGGCTCAGCAACTTCCCTAACTCCTTCTATAAGGTTGGGGACCCTGATTGTTCGGACAACTCTCCCTTAATTATGATGAATTCTTCTCAAATCAAAAGGGGTCACCGTTTTCAGTATAAAAATTACAGCACTAAATTCCCGGAGTTTTGGAATTGCCTCATGGATGTCTTCTCTCAACCTAATTGTAGCAGCCCTTTGAGCTCCTTCAACTTCAAGCTTAAGACTCTCAAGAATGCTCTTAAGAACCAGAACTGGTCCAATGCAAATTCCATTCAACTGGAAATTAACTCTCTCATGACCCAACAACACTCTGTGATATCTCAAATCCAACTCAATCCTTTGGACACTCAACTAAACTGCAACCTTAAGACCATCAACTCTAAGCTTGCTTACTACCAAGCCACTCTTACTAGTTGGATTGCTCAAAGAGCTAAAGTGAAATGGCTCACACATGGGGAAGATGACTTAAAGTGATTATATGCCAAAATCAACATTTCAAAAAATCACGGTCGCATCAAGGAGATTACCAATGAGCATGGGACTTATTCTACTCATAAAGACATTGCTAATGTCTTCATCAACCATTTCAGCAAGCTATTTAACTCTACTACTCATGCTAGCTCGATTCAGTAATCCCCTGACATTCCGGCTGGCAATTCCATTCCTCCTCATCTGGTATCCTCTCTTATTGCTCCGGTGACCACTGAAGAAATCAAGGGTATCGTTTTCTCTAGAAAACCTAACACTGCACCTGGACCCGATGGTTTTAGTTTGAATTTTTATAAATCCACTTGGAATGTTATTCAACCTCAACTGTACAAAGCTATCATCTCTTTCTTCTCCACTGGGCGAGACAAGTCAAAGCTACTGCTATAGCTCTTATACCTAAACAACCCCATGCCAATAATGTGAAGGATTTCAGACCAATTGCTTTGTGCAATGTTATTTACAAGATCATTGCTAAAATCATCGCCAATAGAATGAAGGAGGTTTTACCCCACATCATCCACCCTAGCCAAGGGGGTTTTATCCATAAGAGAATCATCTCTGATAATATCCTATTAGCTACTGAACTCCGTGGAACCTTTAATCTCAAAGCCAAGCATAAGTATTTCTGTGCTAAATTCGACATCACCAAGGCCTTTGACACTATCTCCAGAGACTTTCTTTACAAAAGGCTAGAGGCAAAAGGGTTCCCTGATTAGTTCATCAATTGGATAAAGGCATGTACTACGGATGTGTACTTTTCTATTTGCATTAATGGGGCGCTTGAGGGATTTTTTAACTCTACATCCGGTATTAGACAGGGTTGCCCCCTTTCTCCCTACTTGTTCAGCATAGTTATGGATGGTTATCTTCTAGCTTTAACTTGGCTTCTAATAGAAACACTTTTAAAGGTATCTCCACTGGTAACTGTGATGTTACCCACCTTATGTTTGCTGATGACCTTCTTGTCTTTGGTATTGCCGACACTTGCAATGCGACCACCCTCAATGCCATCCTTATGGATTTTGCTTCCAAATCTGGCTTGCATATTAACCCTCAAAAAAGTTCCATTCTTATCTCAAATAAAACCCAGGCTGCTTCTGATATATGTAATATGCTTAATATCTATCAATCCTTCAGTCCCATTAAGTATTTGGGTTTACCTATCTTCTACAAGAAGCTGAAAATGGCTGATTTCCAGCCACTTATGCACAAAATCACCAAACAGTTAGAGGGGTGGAAAGCTAAACTCCTGTCTCTTGTGGGTCGCATCCAATTCATCAAATACACCATCTGTAACACCCTTACTTACTGGATTTGTGGGTAGATTATACCTAAAGGTTGTTGCAAACAGATCAATCGTCTATGCTCCAGATTTACTTATTTTGGCAATATCACTCAAAAAAGCTGTTCACTGTGTCTTGGAAAGACACTTGCTGTCCTAAGCAACAAGGAGGTTTGGGTATACCCTCTATTGATTCTCTTTATCACAGTTATGGGTGCTCTATCATTTGGAGATTTCTTAATACAAACAACTTACTTTTTAGCTGGTAGAGAGAGTATTATTATTATTCCCTCTAGAATTTTACTGCTACCAAATGTTCTCAGTACTGAGATTATCTGTGTAACAAAGCAAATAGTATTAGATCCTGCCTCTCTTTTTCTGTAAACCCGAGCAGCAATCTCTCTATTATTTGGGATCCCTGGTGTGGTGGTTTCTCTATTGCTGAACACCTGAAACTTTGTAATTCCCTTCCTAGATACTCCAATTACTTTGGCAGCAATCTTTCGAGTATTATTTTGGGGGACAAGTGGAACCTTCCGCCCTGTTTTGACAGTCAAATCTCCTCTATTATCATTAAGGTTCCCATTGACTGCTATGAAGAGAACCATTGTTGGGCTGGTAAGCACTATCCTAAGTTTGCTGTTTTTAACGCCCAGTTTTTTACTAATCTGAACAATGTTACCTTGCATAAATACATTTGGCAAAAAAAAATCGGCACTTAGATATTCGGTCTATGCTTGGCTTGCTTTTAAAGGAGGCTTAAAAACCTCTGATGTGCTTGCTGCTGGATCTCGACTCAGAATTAATGTTGTTTTTGTTATAACGATGTGGAAACCATTTCCCACCTCTATTTTTGAATGCAGTTTCTCCTTTAAAATTGTCAAAGCTCTCCTTCCTTGGTTGAATGACCTTCTAATGAGGCCAAATCTACACCAACTGTATGATAGTATATTTGAGCAACATTTCTCTGCTCATAGCAAAAACCTCTACCTCCTTACTGCTTCTGCCATCGTCTACTTTCTCTGGAGGGCGAGAAATGAAAGGATATTTGGAGGTGTATTCTACTGTCATGCCACTATTGCTGGAAAAATTAGAAAAGCAGTATTTTACAAAACTCATGGATGGAAAAAAAAATATGATTTCTGGGTTCTGGACGCGCACAGTATCTGCTTGTCTTACTTACTGCCACTTTACACGAACTTTCTGTCTTGGAGGAGCCTGGAAGTGGCATTTTTTTGGGTTTACTTCTCTGGTGCTATACTATGCCCAGAATCTGATTGCTCCTATTACAACTACTCCTTGCAACATGTCAAATTTTGAGGAACCTGCTGTTTTTGTTGCTGCTTCGGGTCTCCGGCTATTATTTTTTGAAAGGACGATGATGAATGCTGATCCTATTCAGCTGCCTCTTGGATGGTCCTCGTGGCAACCAGGGGCTTCGCTCTACTTCTGCCCCAACGATATTTTGACCCTTACGAGCTTAAGAGCGACCTGAGTCCTTTAGGCACTTGTGCCTGCTGTTTTTTATATTTCTTCTTTTTGTTGTAATTCTCTTTCCTTTAGAATCCATAATCTCTTTATGTTTTTGAGATTATGGATTATAGTTTGTTGCTTTACTTACATGTAATTTCTTTTATGCAATGAAATGGGCTCTCCCCTAAAATTCCAAAAAAAAAAAAAAATAATAATAACTTTACAAATAATTGTAGCCGTTACAAACAAGCATGCACTAACCCTAATGGGGACCATAGCCCCAATATCATAGAGCTTTTTGGGTCCAAAACCCGTCTGAATATGAATCTCCACTACTTTGCTCAAAGTAATTAAGAAGCTGAAGTTGCTGCTCTCTACCCTCCTTCGCCTCTTCTTCCTCTGTTTTATGTGTATATTTAAAGTAATAAAAATTATATTTTGTTAACTAACTATCTTGTCCTGTCGCCGTGGCCGCCAACGCCGGCGCCGTCGTACCAGCAGATGCAGCTAAACCCGACGAGAACCTCCACAATCGCCATTTCCACTTTCTCTCGATCAGTGAACATTAAAGTCTGTAAAGCCAAAACCCGCGGCTTCGTATTCAATCTCTGCTTCTTGTCCATCGTCCTCTCCTCCCCCCATTTATCTGTATCCCTTGCCACTGGACTCAGCCATCTCAGTATTCTCTCAACGGCCTCCCTCCACCCATCTGCAAGCTCGCCGTCAGCCAATCCTCTCTCTTTCCACCTCTCCCTCAGCCTCCTCCTCACCGTCTCCTTCAGCTTCGCCGGCAACATTCGATATATTTCATCCCTCACCGCCACTTCCTCCCCCTCCTCTGCTTCCTCTGCACCACTCCTAATCCTCATCAACCTCTCCGCTGACAAGATGATACTCGCGTACTGAATCGCCAACCCGGAGCCACCCACCGTTCTCTCTCCCGGCTGTAGAACCTTCTTGCAGTCCTCAGGAAGCTTGTACAGTTCTTCCCTACTTCCCCTGCCTATGATGGGGCATGAGTTTCTGATTGCTACTTCCTTGGCGGCTGCCTTGGCCCGGTCTATCGGTCCGGAGGCGTAGTGCCTTCCAGCGAACCGCGGGTAAATTCGTAATTTAGGATTGAGCAAAGTGAAGCGCATTCGACCGCCAGAGATCAGTATTGGGGGCAGGCCCTCGACGAACGGGCTGAAGACGGCGCAGATGCGGGCGAAGATGGCGAGGACTGCTCCTGACATGAGCTCCACCACTTCGTCAAACGTCTTGCACCATAAAGACTGTTCCTTTAGCTTCGCCACTTTCTTCCCATGCAATTTAAGCTCCGCCACCGGCTTCTGCGGCAGCAGCCTCCCGAATTTCATCAAAGCCATGTCTTTTTCCCCTGCTTCTATCTCTTCCAAGAGCTTCACAACCACGGCGATGCATTTCTCCATTTTTTTGACTCGGCGTTCTACTCCTTTGAAGGAGAGGGTTCGGATATTAGTTGTGGCGCGGCCGGCTTTGACGTCTGCGTAGGTGCGGGGGAACAAAAGGAGGGGTTCGGCGTTACAGCGGGTGGAGAAGCGGGAGACTGTGGCGGCGGAAGCATCCAGGTCAGAAAGGAATTCGGCGCAGGCGAGGCGGAAGAGGAAGTGCTGGTCGGTAGAGGTGAGGTAAGCCACTCCAGCGGAACGCATGGCGTCGGCACGGAGGCGGTGGAGTTCCGGTTCGGAGAGGGAGCGGTGGAGGGAGACGAGACGGGACATGGCGGCGGCGGCCTCGAAGGTGAGGATTCCGATGGGAGCGGAGAGGAGTTGGTAGTGCTCGTGATCGCAGAGCCACGAATTGGGATTCTTAGGGACGACCATTGTGTTTGGTGGTACATTGGAGGCGGGGGGTCGAGGAAAGAGGAAGTGTAAGTTTATATTTGACTCAGGTGGCGGGAGTTTCTGAGATGCTTCGGTCAGACGCGTTCAAGAGTTTACAAGGGGGACTTTTGGGAGAAAAAATTAAAGAAAAAAATTAAAATAATTTTATCAGAATAACCTCACAAAAAAATATTAGAAGGTATTTAATTCTTTTAATTTATTCTCGCCTTTATCCTATGTGAGACCAGTTATATTAATTATTTTTCTCCATTTTATCTAGTTAATAGTCAAATTCTTATTTAAATTTAATTAAAAAAATTCATTTTTAATATTTTTTGATCAAATTTTTTTAAGTCTATTTCTACCTATTTTAACATAAGTTATATCTAATACAAAAAGGTCATTTTTTGATAGTAATTCAATAAATAAATAATTTATATTATACTTATCATAAAATAATATTAAGGACTTCAAAGAATTTCCTAATCACATGATATCCCAATACAAATCACATCAAGTTGCACTTGGATATCATTGATTTTGTTCTAAAATTAGTTAAACATACGCTCTCAAAGAGCTACCATATCATAACAAAATTTATGTTATACAAACCAATCCTGAAATGATTTGCATCCGGATATTCTAATATGATTTAAAAAAAAAATCGTAAAGATATACTTATGAGAATTATAAAAGAAAAGGCTTGAAAATTAATTTATTTATTTTGAGATTAGTGTTGTATGTAAAAAATTTATGTTATATTAATCTCAAAATAAATCTAACAATTTTTAAATCTACACTGTTATAATTGTAATTAAGATATATATATATATATATATATATATATATATATATATATATATATATATATATATATATATATATATATATATATATATATATATATATATATATATATATATATATATAGTTGAAACCCACACAGGAGTCTACGCGTTGATATAAATTAAAATTACAAGTCCTTAAAGAGATTTTCAGCCCTCTAATGCTCGACGAGCTACAATCAATCAAAAAGAAAAAGCCTAAGGGCCGAAATTTCCTATCTACATAAAATACAAAATAACCTAGGAACATACTATGACAGTATGAAAAATGTGCCCAAAAATAAGAAAGATCAACAAGATAATCAGTCAGCTCCATCTTTCTAGCCAAACACTTCCTCAAGGTGGAAGCAACCTGCAAAAGAAATAATGAAAAGAACAACAAAGCAAAAACACCAGTAATACCGACAAAATACAAAAACAGCCTCAGAAGATCCATTTCCAGAACTTGGAATTCGATCATCCTTAGCAACTCCAGCAGCTCCGCCTCAACAGAACAAAAGATCATTAGCCCGTAGAAGAAACATTCCGAGAACTTGGAAAGCGAGTAATCACAGCACCTCTAGCATTCCGCCATAACAGAACAAATAACATCCAGCACCCACAGAAAACAAACCCAATTCCAGTTAAAAACCACAGAAACCATCAGATACATTAAACAGATTAAAACTAATAAACTCATGAAGCAAAAGGGCTCATCACATAGATCGAATATAAGGTAAACCCAACTTGTCCAATCTCACTAAGCCACGTAGCTGTTGAGGAATATTGATGCTAGAAAATTCTTCCACCTCATTGAGAAGGCTACCCTTCTTGGCTAAAAAATCCGCACAGGCGTTGCCTTCACGGAAAATATGAACTAAAGTAAAGTTTAAACCAACCAGCAAGCTTTTAATCTTTCTCATAATATAAAAGAAATTTGGGTAACACATAATATTATTTTTAAGCAGCTGGATAAAACTTAAAGCATCCACCTCAATAACAACATTAGTGATACCGATATCGATTCTAACGCAAACTTCCAGACCTTAGGCTAAGCCTCTCATTTCAGCATAAATAACTTTGCAATCGTTTAAAGGAGAGGCATAAGCAATTATAACATCACCTTTGAAGTTCCGAATTATACCTCCCATCCCTGCAATATTGGAACCCACCGAACCATCAGAGTTCAACTTGACAAAAGGATAAATAGGTTTCACCCATCTAACCACTTTATCCATTGCTCTAAAAGCAGCAGACTTCAAGGGAATACCGAAAAACAGAGCTAAAGAATTACAGTTTTTGAAGTTCTTACCAGATATCATATTGGCAGTGTACAACTGAAGAACTTTGTGTTTAATATTTTCAATAATCCTCAGGGCTTCCATATGAATACCCTCATGTTTAGCTTCGTTTCTAGCTTTCCACAAATACCAAATAATTAGAATAGAAAGCAAATTGTAAATATGGCCTTTGTTATTAGTCACCCACGACTCAAGCATTTTTAAAATACCCTCTTGCATAATGTTACTGTCTTTATGAGCCAAACAGAAGAAATGATGCCATACTTTCTTAGCAATCAAACCATTGGCAAAAACATGATCCAGTGTTGGATTGGAAGCAACGATGACGACATGAGGGAGCTCGAGATCCATTCTGATGTTGGATTGGAAGTAATGAAGACGACAACGACAGGAGCCTGCCTGCATGAAGCCTTTGTGCCTTACGACTCAACTGCTCAAGAGTTCGATCAGTTGGCCTTACCGACTCACCCTGCCTGCAGCCTCATGGTCCCAGTTCGTCCTCACTGATGTTGTCGTTGTACTTGCCCATTCTTGAATCAAAATGAGTCTACGGGTCAAGTCAGGTCAACCCAGTAACTCGCGCAGGTTGGGCCCGACTTGAATTACCTAACTCGTTTACAAAAATGGGTCAAGTTCGTGTTGGGTCAACTTATTTTAGGTCAGTTCTGGGTTGAACCTGAACCCAGCCCATGACCCAATTTTGATAGCCCTAGTATTATCTAATATTTTTGTTATATTTATAAATAGCACATCAACAAGATGGAAAGAATAAAGAAAACTCCATGTGAACTCCTTGTCTCTGCATCTTGGTTAAGGCTTCGCCCTAACTGTCTTTCTCCACCACTAGAGCTTGTTCTTAGGGAAGAAAAGTCACTACAGCTCCTCATTTCCGACGATATGCTCCCTAGCCGCCCGGTTCCCTCGCGGGGCCTTGCATTGTCTCTCAGGGAAGTATCTTTCTTTTTTTCTTCATGTTTCTTCTTTTTCTGTGGATGACCTATCTTTTTGCTTGATTTTCTTCCTCAGAAGGTGTTGGATGGCAGTTAATCAGGCTCATTTGTGGGATTTTTATTTCCTGTTCGGTAAAAATATTTCGAGGTCATTTCTTGATGATTTGGCTGGTGCCACTCCGGTGGCCTTCACGCCTCTTAAAGCTTCATCCTTTAATGGTATATTATCATCGTGGATTTCTGAGGAGGAAATTGTGGCTCTCGTTACACCTTTTGAATTTTCTTTGGTTAAAAATTTTCCAAACAATCGCCCATCTTTGGAATCAATAAAGAAGTTTTAGTTAATCTTAAGCTTGATGGTGAATGCTCTGTGACTCTTTTGGATATAAGAATGTGCTGATTAAATTTGAGAATGGTTTGGATTATCGTAGGGTTTTTATGCATCATGCTTATTTTGTCAATAATTATTTTAAGAAACTGGTTAAGTGGTCTCCTTACTTGGATTTATCAGTTGAATCTCCTATTATCACTATTTGGGTCTCCTTCCCAAATTTGCGGCCTCACTTTTTTTTTCTACTCTTATTCATCATGGATTTGGCTATTTATTCGGTCGGCCTATACACATTGACAATGTAGCCTTTATTGGTTCACGCTCTTCGATTGCTCGAGTTTTAATTCAATTGGATATAACAAAACTTTACCTCGATGTTGTTTGGATAGGTTCATAAAATTGTTATTATGCACAATTTGTTGTGATAAAAAATCTGCCTTCCTTTTGTGATTATTGTAAAACCTTGGGTTATGCTAACAAGGAACGTGGTTCTACTCCTGTTAATATTGTTAGTTCTGATGGGATTGTGAATGCTATTTTGTTATCTGTGATTAATGTTGCTACCTTTAATTTGACTCTTGTATCTTCAATTAATGCATTGGTGGCCAATGGGTGTAATTGCATTAAAGCTTCTTATGATTTGGTGAAGATTTCTGGTGATCTTCACATTAAGGATAAGGTTGGTAATGTTGAGGAGGAAATGGTTCCGTCGAATTCTACTTTGCATTTTTCTATTGCCTGTGTTGATAGTGGTGATGTTAATGATAGGTTGGTGCTAATATTTATGGGGTTAACCTTGCTTCTACTCCTTTCGCCTCCCCTTGTATTATAATTGGTGATGGTGTTGATGGAGATTCTACTTTTGGTCATTCTGGTGTTAACTCTTCTCCGTGTAGTATGGAATCTAGGAAGGATGATGGTTTTCCCGTGCTTGTTTTGAATGTGGAATCGCTTCCTATTAATGGGAATCAATTTATTGATGTTCTGATTTTTATTATTTCAAATGATGCTTTGAAAGCTCAATTGTCATTGAATTTGAATGATACTTGTTTGGATGAAAAACATTGGTTGGTTGGGTCTGATTCAGCGCCCTGTCGGGGTGTTGGGGATGACTTGGGTGAATATGTTGATGAGTTTCTTGCGATGTATAGTTTGAATGTGGATTGTATTGTTAAAAAAAGTATTTTCTCACAGAGGTGGGAAAAGTGGTAGGAGGAAGTTTAAAAGGAAGTAATTGATTTTGTTTGTTGGTTTTCTTTGGTGTTGTGGATCTCCTCGGTTGATTTTGCCTTTCGGTTTGGTGTTGCTTTGGTTGGTGGCTGGCCCTTGTGTCTGGGTTGTTACGTTTCATCTAGGTGTTATGGTTTGGGTTTACGTATGTAGTTGGGGGTTCTTTGTTTGCTCTGTGGTTGTTGGTGTGTTGTAGTTGGGTTGTAGTTGTTGGTTGTTGGTGTGTGTGTGGATGTGGTTTTGTAGTTGTTGGTTGCTCGTGCTGTTTCTCTGGTTGGCTTTAGGTGTTCGTTTGTTGGCTTTGGGTTATTTCTTTCTTATCTTTTGCAGGTTTCTTTGGGATTTCATCTTGCATGTTTCTTTGGGTGGCTCCCTGTTTGGGATTGGGGATCTTCATGTTGCTCTGTTGTGCTATTTTTTTTTTTTATCTTTGTTTGCTTTGTTTTGTTGCTTTAATTCTTTTGCTTATCATTGTATTAGGTAGAACACTTGGCTTGTAGGTTTTACTTCAAATGTTGTGCTTTTAGAGAGCTGATTGTTCTTTAAGAACTTGTAATTTTCTTTTGATTAACGCGTAGGTCACTATGCGGATTTTATAGATAACACATTGTGATACAAAACTTATGTATATTTTTAATGACAAAAAATATTTCATTATATATTTATTAGATTAATTTTTTATATGAGCATAATATAAAAAAAGTAATTGATAGTCATATATGATATTCATAAAAATATCAGATCTAATAAATAGTAAATTTATGCTGATATAAATTAATGACTTTATAATTTTTATAAAATATTATATTCCAATATTCTGATAGGATTATGTATAAAGAATAATCAGGAAAAATGTATATTATATTAATATTAAAATAGTTTTAATGACTTCAACATCTATTTTAAAATAAAATGTAGTGTAAAGACTCAAACGTCGGCAGCAGGAGAAATAATCGCCTAATTCTTACTTGGATATGTGAGCAATGAGTTATGGTCCATGGCCTTCTCACTTCGCCGGCAATGGGTTTGGAGTCAACAGAGCTTTGGAAGACCAGACCGGCGCACCGGTCCAAACATCAATGTGAATGGATGGAAAGATGAATAAATCAGATTAAATCCACTTTATTTTTTTTTTAGAATTATTTAATTTAAAAAATAATATTACCAATCATCAGGATGCTTAATAGCAATTGAAGCTTTGTCAAATAGATAATTGATATATCACCCAAAAAAATTATCTTGATCTGACACGAATCTCGATGCAATATATAAATTAGAAATTTATAAAATTAAATTCGGGATCATCCAAACTCTGACAAATTTATAGTCAAATTAAATATCTCAAGAAGACGAACCCAATGAGGCAATGACATTAAATTTAGTCCAATCCGAGACCATATCGAAAAACCAAAGCCTACTTGGAAGCTTCAATGCATTAATTAGATGACTAGATGATAACCCAAATATTACATGCTTATAGTTGAATCAAGCGACTCGACGTGACAAATCCAACGAGCCAAAGATCACAAAATTTTGACATCATTAAGACACTTAAATAATTGATAAATGCTATATTAACAATTGAATCATTATTAGTCGTGCTATAGAACTCCCTAAATCTATCGTAGTTCTTCTCCATATTTGGATGCCACAACAAAAAATTATAAATAGCATCTCATTCTTCACACAAAAGGGAGAGTAAGAAGGAAGAAGAGAAGAGCTCTAAAGCTTGAAGAATCATGGAGCTCCATCTTTGCATCACCGCTGACAAATCCGCGCCATCAGACCACCGCCGTTGAATCTCCTATGGACCATTGCCGTTAGGCCTCCATTTGGTAGCCATTAACAAGCCTTCCTCCACTGTTGCCCACCGACTACGGTCGTTCCTACAACTTTCAACCATCGACTATGTGTAGGGGTGTTAATTTCGGGTCACGGGTCGGGTTCGGGTCGAACCCGAAACTGACCCGGGTTCAAACGGGTCGACCCTAACCTGACCCGGGTAGACAATTGGGTCGGAAATCCGAACCCGGACCCGACTTGGCGGGTTGCCGAGTTGACCCGACCCGGTTTTGGGTTCTGCCGGCGCCGGAACAGGGGCAACAGCGCAGGCGGGCGCGCTGGGCAGTGGGGGCGGGGGCGCAGCGCGCTGGGCAGTGGGCAGTGCGGGCGGGGGTAACGCTGGCCGGTAGCGAGGGTGCGGGCAACGCTGGCGGGCAGCGGGCATGGTCGGGATTCGAATTTTTTTGAATTAAACGGGTACGCGTGCGGGTTGATCTCGCAACTTGTCGGGTCAACCCGAACCCGACCCATTTTTTAAATGGGTCAATTTCTGGAACCCGAACCCGACCCGTTTTGAAACCGGGTCGGGTCCAACCAGAATTTTTCGGGTCGGGTTTTCGTGTCGTGTCAAATATTGTCACCCCTAACTATGTGCCTTTCCGACCATTGTTGTTCGCCGACTATGGTCCCTTCGACCACCATCATTCGACTATCGTCCTTCCGACCTTTTCGTCGCTCACCAACTACGGTCTCTTTGAGCACCATCGTTAGACTATAATCTTTTGACCTCCTTCATCAGCCGACTACAGTCACCCCGATCATTGCCGCTCGCCGACTACGGTCCTTCCAACCTTCATTGTCTACCGACTACGGTCTTTCTAACCAACATCATTCGACTACGATCCTACCAACCTAATAAATATGACATCACTATCTTGAGAATATCCATCATGTCATTCTCCAACTATGTAATGTGCTATGCATAATGTGTATTTATTTCATTGAGTCAACACTCTCTTTCGAGGATGGGAATTATTTTTAATCAACCACCAACATTAGTGAAATCCTTTCAATTGGGCAATGTCCTGTGATTTTTTACTCTTTCGTGGGTTTTCTACGCAAAAATTATGGTGTCTTTATTATTGATGCACCTCTCAATTTTATCTGTTTGTGTAATGAATCTTCTTATAAAGCTATGACACTAAACTATACATCTCTGTTCCACCACGAATATTCTAGGATTCAATAATAATATATTTTCTTGAAAAATTGAGTGTGAGACCATTTGTGATTAATTAAAAAAAAAACTAAGATTTTGTTTGGGACAATTTGCTTACTTTTTACACTTTAGATTACAAATAAAATTTTTGTTTGACAACTATTTTTTCATCATTTTCAAGCTTTCAAAAAAGCTATTTTTTCTTATATTTATAAAAAATTGCAGGTGTTTTAAATAGATCCTAAAAGAAAGAAAAACATAATAGATAACAAAAATATCAGTTATTCCAATGAACTAAAGATAAAATGCAGCTTAATATGAAAAATCAAAGCAGAAGTTTTTTTTTTTTTTAAATTAGTTGCTAGGCTAGCCAGCGACTATGCCCATTTTAATATTTGATATGTAAATAATAAATCCCCTACTAAAACTTTATATAAACATAAATTTAAATATTTAAATTTCCGAGCACTGAGCTGCGAGTTTGATTTCCGACGTTTGCGTCGGCATTTGTTCGCGCGCGCTACGAATTTTCCATAGCAGAAAAAACACGCGAAAAAGGTTGATTGGCTGAGCGAAGATTTCTTCATTAATGATGAAAGCGAGTAATAAAAAATTAAAAATAAAAAAAAAAAGGGTCTTTCCTTGAACGTGACCGACCAAAACACGACTATTATTTTCTCGTTGATTAGAAAGCTATCACGCGGAGTTTGTCTAATCCGTAAAAGGATAAAAGTAAATATTATGTGGGATGAAAATATCAAGTAGCTGCAAATGTTTGAATAATATTGACTAAAATTTAGGACTTCAATTATGCTGTTAGGATGATGGGGATTAGTTATTTTGTGCGACACCGAAGGTCATGTGGAGATCAATCAGAATGCGTCACGTTATCCCTTCGCTCGGTAACATAGTTGCTCGATACCACTCGGTATCGCTTAGGGGTGTCAATTTTTGACACGACACGAAAACCCGACCAGGACCCGACCCGGACCCGCCGGGTTGGACCCGACCCGATTTCAAAATGGGTCGGGTTCGGGTTCCAGAAATCGACCCGTTTCAAAAACGGGTGGGTTCGGGTTGACCCGGCGGGTTGCCAGGTCAACCCGCCAACCCGTTTAATTCAAAAAATTTCGAAATCCCGCCCTCTGCCCGCTGCCCCCCGCCCCTGCCCGCTGCCCGCTGCCCCGCTGCCCCGCTGCCCGCTGCCACGCTGCCCGCCCCGCTGCCCCCGCTGCCCGCCCCGCTGCCCGCCCGCTGCGCGCTGCCACGCGTGACGCGCCGCTGCCCCGCTGCCCCCGCCGCGTGCCGCGTGCCGCGTGCCGCGCACTGCCCCGCCGCGCTGCCCCGCCGAGCCTGCCCCCGCCGAGCGCTGCCCCCGCCGCTGCCGCTGCCCCGCCGCGTGCCGCGCGCTGCCGCGTGCCGCGCGCCGCCGCCGCGCGCCGCCGCCGCCGCGTGCCGCAGCCGACGCCTGCTGCCGCGCGCTGCCGCCGTCGCGGTTCCGGGTCGTGTCGGGTCAACCCGGCAACCCGCCGGGTCGGGTCTGGGTTCGGATTTTCGACTCGTTTCTCTACCCGGGTCGGGTTAGGGTTGACCCGTTTTCCACCCGGGTCAGTTCGGGTTCGACCCGAACCCGACCCGTGACCCGAAATTGACACCCCTAGTATCGCTTACATGCCGCATTCTGATTAGTCTCCGAGTGGTGTTCTACATCCGGTTTCCACACGTAATAATTTCTCTATGATGAGGCAATACGTCAAGAGGTGTGTTACTTGAAAGAAAATTTATTATGATAGAATGACGGTTTAATATTTACACCACCGATATATAGCAAAAAGTTAATATGGAGCGTTTTGATTTGCTTCCGGGCAATCTGTTGACCGCACAGAATAATATTTCTCTTTTTTTTATTCATAATAGCACATTATTTTCTACTTCTAAATCTTATATTAGGTTTGCGTCGATGAGGAACAATGATTGTGTAAGACAATGGGAATGAAAATTATTTATATAAAAATGCATTGTATATCAGAGCCCTACACAGGGTCCTGGTCGAGTATCCATTGGGTACCCATGCTCTGTGCGAGCTGGCTTTGCCCACCCAACCCCACTCATAATATTTTTCAGGATGAAATACCCACCCATACCCATTCATTGCTTGACCTTAGACGTAAAAGAAATCCTGTAAAGAATTGAAAGGTAGAAGGCAATAACATAATAAATGTATTTTCATATTTTCCAAATATCTGTAATACAAAATAAATGGTTTTATATAATGATGTAGGGGACAAGTTGTTAAAGTGCAGCACAATATGTTATATGAAGCTTGCGGTGCATTGGACTAACGTGTTAATAAGCCGCATAAGTCATCATTCTATCGGTAGAACAATTATGCCATCATAATCATCTTCATCGACGACTAAGTTAAGGCCATGGCCGTACTTGATCATGTATGCCTTCAAGTTCTCCTTGGCCTCGTCAATCTGATCAACATTGATGCCCAACCCATGCAAATGCATCTTCATGATCAGGTCGAGCATCATCGTAATGACATGGATGGGCTGGAGCACGAACTTCTCCTCGAAGATGGGCTGGATGATCTCCTTGAGGGGTTATCCACCATATTGAATACCCACCCATATCCACCCATAAGTCTATGAGCATACCCATACCCACCCATACCCATTGGGTATGGGTGGGTAGTTGGGTGGGTGTGGGTATGGGTGCCCAATGCAGTATATCTAAAATTTTGAGTAATAAAACATATGTCCTCGATAAAAGAGAAAATCTTATATATTTTTATTATTCTGAATGATGCAGTCTGCCATAATAAAATCAATTCAACAAATTTTGATCCACGTTTGTAGCCTTCATATTATTCTAAAATGGTTTTTTGAAATGAAGCTTAAAAAGTGCTCATATTTGGCCCCTATCAAGGGAATTTTTATTAGGTCTGGTATCCTGACGTAGCTCTACATTCGGACGTTAGTAAAATGGTACCACGTGCTCTTACTCTTTACCGCGCGGCCCGACGACCCGACCCGAACCGGATCCGGGATTGCTATGTATTCGCTGATTTGTGCAGACCGGAATATTGCTAGGTATTGCTCGAAATTGCTCAGCAATAACGAGAAATACCATTATGTCAAAATTAATACCTAGCAATACCTAGCAATAACCCGATTTTGCTAGGTATTTGTCTTGACAGAGCGGTATTTCTCATTATTGTCAAGCAATACCTAGCAATACCCGAAATAGTAATACTGGGTTCCGGTCCGGGTCGGGTCGTCGGGCTGCTCAGGAAAGAGTAAGAGCACGTGAGGATATGTTATTGGACTTTGGATGTAGAGCTACGTCCGGTGTCCGGATCTAATATTTGTTCTAAAGGACAAATTATTAGCATGAATGAAACAAAATGGGCCTGACGGCAAAAGCCGCAAAACGACATGAGCATGACTTAGGGCCGGGTTGCCTGGGCCCAAAAGATTTATTATTTTTACCATTCAACGTTTTTGGGCCCCGTTGAAAAAAATAATTTCAATCTTTGTTTTGCCTTTGTTTCAAACAGAACAAAAAATAATTAGAGGGAGTTTTCACTGAGGCCCATCATGATGAAAATAATATAAGATAAATCGGACAGTCCTAATTATAACAAAAAAATTGCAGGAATTCGATATCACTTCATAAAACATCGGCTATCAAATTGATTATATATATATATATATATATATATATATATATATATATATATATATATATATATATATAAAAGCAAATTTTTAGGGTTAAAAGGTCTATATAAAATGCTACTTTTAGAATAAAATGAAAAAATAATACAGGATGTCCTTCTAGTTTTGACGTTGTCCTTTAGTAGGTACCCTAGGCAAGTCGTTAGGGATAGATGCTTTAGACGAGTTTACGATAACTAATATCTTGAGTAAGTATGTGAAGGCAAGTCCTAATGAATAATTGACAAGTCTCTTTGGTGGAGGTGACTGTTAGTCAAGGATGATTTGGTTAGTGAAGTTGTGGTTGTAAGCTTTACAAGATTGCATTTCATATAGCTTGATTGAGGACATCTGCAACATATAATTATCCTTGATTACAGACAATTATTGTGGAAGAACGTTCAATTATGGGGAGTGCCCCTCAAGGGTAATGACCTATATGGATGAGTTTGTTAAATGAACCAGCTGAGAATGAGTATATCTTCAAATCCTCCAAGGCGAGCTCTTATAGTACAAACACAATTGGGTGAGTGATTACTTGCTGACAATTTGATGCCAACGATTGTCCTACAAGGTGAGGCCGGCTTCTTTTGGGTGATCATAGGTTCGATCATGTGCTCCCTTTGCTAAGTCTCATTTAAAGAAATTTTCTTAGATACTTGCAAGTTACGTACGTGATCATATATGAGGTTATAATATAAAATTTTAATCTATTTCTTAACAAAAAATGCGAGTAAGTTAATTTTGCTCATCAAGCACAAACGATAATATGTGTCATATCTCAGATGATAATAACCAAGAGTCCAAAGGCAGTATTTTCTAAGAAATAATAAATAATTAATATCACAAATTAAAATAAAAAGCTCTAAATTTAAAAGCTTTGAATAGTGAAGTCTCATGAAAGAACACACCCTCCATGTGAATCAAACCTTTGAACAAAATTCTATCAATATTTTACAATATTGCTAGCTGTCAAATTTAAATTGATTTAGTTATTGCAATTTATTGGAATTTGACCCATTAAATATAATTAATTTTACCCAAACTCCCATATAAGACAATAGTTTCCCTCATCAATCCCATTTGCTTCCTTCATAAACCAAATATTTAAACATCTCAATCTGTCTTATTCAAATCCAAGCAGTCAAAGATCATTAGAGTCTTCTGACTTAGCTATTGGGTGCCAAAATAATTATATGATAGCCTAACTGACTAGCTAATTTAGCTTCTATTTAATAGGAATAATAAGCTCATTAGTCAAATCAAATCCAAACAATATGGACCAAAAAGACCCTCGAAACTACTATGAAAATTAAAAAGAAAAGAAGTAATGGTGTAATTAAATCATGCTTGATTTGACTAATTGCTTGTTGTTTAAATTTGATGGGTTAGGACATTAAGTTTGATTAGTTCTAACTAGAGGTGCAAAAGCAAAGTTTAGAGTTAGGCTTAGTTTGGGACGACTTTTTTATTGCTTCTTAAAATTGAGTTTTTTATAGTTTTTTAGTTTAAAAATTAAATTTTTGTACTAAAAAGCTGCTTTAAGAAGCAGAAAGAAAGCCATCCCAAATGAATTTTAGAACAGCTTTCTTACTGCTTTCTAAACCTGCTTTCCAGCACAAAAAATTTATAAAACACAATAAAAAACTGTCACAAATGAAACCTAAAGCCAATGCCACTAAGTGAGCCCGGTCTCTTTGGTGGTTTGTCGCACCCTAAATCTTTTCTCGAAGCTTTAGCTGGTTCTTCTTCTACCTTTTCTGAGTTGAAAACTTCGACTTACCGTGGTATGCCGTCGCTTTGGGCAACTGATGAGGAAATCCAAGTGCTTTCCGCCCCTTTCACTACAATCATTCTACTTATTTACTAGTTAATGATACATAAATTAAGAATTTGCATCTTCCTCCCTAAGGGCCTATATGAAACTTAACAAATTTAATTAATTATCTTAACCTTGTGGTTTTCCTTGATAAGAAAGAAATCATTAAATAAATTAATCAACCATATATATGCCTCATTTATTAATTACTTTTGTGCAATCGAATCAGGTAAAATTGAAGCCTTCGTGCATTGATCTCTTTTCTCTCGTTTTGTAACCTTCACTTATTGAGAATCCTACCAAACAAATATTGATTACTCATAAGCTATTTATATATATGAATAAGAATCATGACTATATGACTTGCTAATAAAGCTAACGCAGGCTTTATAAATAATTAACATAATCACGTGCTAATTAACCCATCTTTTGGACGTTAATGAAGTATTAATTAAACAATTCTTAATTTTAAACAGTTCATTAAAAACATTATGAAAATATTTTACCACTTGTACGTAGCAATAGAATGATAGGCAATGGCTGAGCAGTAAGCACAAAGCTTATGCATTATTATAAAGAAAGAAATAATAAAGGCTATTTAGAGACTAAATTTTCATATAAATATACAATTTAATTAGCTACAATAATTTTTCATTTTTTAATCTCGATGTCTCTACTAAATGTCTTATAAAAAATTTAAATTATTTGATTAATAATTTATTAATTATTATTCATTATTTCTTAAAACAAAATAGTTGTTAATTTCACATAAAAGCTAGCAAGTGGAAGCTTCCTTCATGCCTATCAACTTTAAACAAATTAATCATAGTGAAAATGTTGCATCACTAATGCCAATGCTGTGAGCCTTCATTTACTTTTTTTAGAGCCTATTTGGGATGGATGAAGTATTTTATAAAGTTAATTGTGAAATTATAATCAAGAAAATAATTTAACTATTTTAATTATAAAAAGCAGCCTTCTATTACAAATTATTTTGAAAAGCAGCAACTAGGCAATAAGCAATTGAAATTATAATTGTTCTCTAAAAAGCAAAACAAACAAAATGTTGTCCCCGTGTCTAAACTCGGGATGCCATATCTCAGGAAGAGATAATTGTATAATGGTGCTCTTTAGTTCTTTTTTCTTGGCTGTTGTTTGTTTGTTATTATCTTTGGCCCTTCATTTAGTCGATCGATCAGGTTTTCTGTAGCCTCTATGTTTTAACTTTTTGTTCCTTGGTTGTGGTTATTTTTGTTGGTTGGTGTTAAATTGCCTTTAATCTTGTGGTTAGTTGATATACTGGGTGGTATTTCCCCTTCGACTATTTTGAGGGATAGTTGTATGAGTTGGCTGGTTTAATTGTATTATTATGTGGTTGTTTATTGGTGGCTTTTCTGGGTGCTCTGTTTTGGCTGAGAGCCTTTGTCTTTGACTTTGTGTGGTTTTGCTTTTCTTCATGTTGTTCATTCTTTGTTTATAGGGGTTTGTTGAAGGCTGTGAAAGCTTTTGTAATTTTTGTTGCTTTCTCCGTGTTTCTTCCTCTAGTTTGGAGGAATTCTCTTTGCATGTAATCTTAGGTATGTGAACTCCACTTGATTATTTCTTCTATATAATTTGATATTTTGCTAGCTCTTATTGAATCCTGGCATTTATGTTGTGCTCCTACTACTCCTGATAGAGTTTTTAGGCCAAGCTCCTGACCTGTCTTTTATTTTTTGATTGTAATTATTTAGTGATTGATGACTCAATAGGTTTTCTTTTCCTTTGGATTGTAGTTCTTCGAGCATTTAGCGAGCTATTTATTCTTTTAAGGACCATGCAACCTTTTTTTGTGATGGAATAAAATTAATCTTTAAAAAAAAAGGAAAAAAAAGAAAAAGAAAAAAAGGGAAAGCTGTTACAAATAGATCTTTAATATTTTTTTTAAGTAATTGATGTGTTTCAAAATATTTTATTTCCAAACAAACTGATTAAAAATCAACGTATGATACTATATAAGAATATGCTTAGTTTAATAAACATTTTAAAAAGTAATTATATGAAAGAAATTATTAATCTTTAATTTGTAAACAATGACTGACTTTCAAAATAGAAATTATAAATTTAAATTGTCAATAAGAAAATGGCAACGCATTCCTTCATGATCAAGGGGGACTACAAGGCTTCATTTGGAACAATTTTTGTATAGCTTCTTAAGATATTTTTAAAAGTACAAAATAATAATTTTAAAAATTAAAAATTATTACAATAAAAAAATATTTTAAGAAGTAGTAAAAAACCGTTCCAAATGAAGTCTAAATATAACAAAAACGCTTTCCTTTTCCATGTAAATGTTTCTTTATTACACTTTTTTTTTTTTGCGAAGACTTTATTACACATTTATTTACTAAATTTCATGAGCAATTTACTTAAGAAAATAAGGGCATATCGAGTGCTTGCCCAAACATTCTAAAATATTAAAAAAAAAGTTATATGATTTATTAAGCATAGCTCATCTCCATTGTCTTCCATGCTTACTGCCAGAAAGACTTTGAAATGAAAATCTTTAAAGATATAGTGGCAAATAAGGCATAACGAGACAACCAAGAAGAAGCAATCCCTATTCATCCTTATTATAAAAAAAGAGTAACACCAAAATTGAAGAGATGCCTTGTCCTTATCTTTTTCATTCAAAATAAACGAAGCTATATATGATGATGACCACAAAATTGTCTTTATTATGCATTATTTTACTTAAATATTAGCCATATTCTCTTATATTATCACTATCACAAATCTGATTTTTAAAAATTAAAAAATATTAGATTTTAATCATATTGAAAAAATAAAATTAAAATAATATTATTACTCATATATATCATAGTTAATATAAATGTAACTAAGGTTTCGTTTGTGACTGCTTTCTTACTGTTTCTTAAAGCAGCTTTTTTGTAAAAAAAAAAAATTATAATCGAAAGCTATTTTAAGAAACAATAAGAAAGTTGTCTTAAATAAAGTCTAAGACTTCGTTTTAGAAGGCTTTCGTACTACTTTCCAAAGCAACTTTTTAGCACAAAAATTCAATCAAAATAGTAAAAAGGCAATGGCTAAAAACTGCTCCAAACGAAGCCTAAATGACCATGCGTTTTCAAAAAATATCTTTCGCGGCACAATCAATAATTACCTCCCATAAAAAAATAAAAAAAAATCATCCTAAATGACACTTTTAATCATTTGTTTTTCAAAAAATGACTACACTCATGTCAGATATATAATATATATATATGATCTCAAAATTTTTGTAATGAATACCCTTAATTTTTTAAAAATATGAAAATTATTGGACACAAAAAATTCATAATTACAATTTTTATAAATAAACTTATGAAGTTATAATAATACTAACACAAGTATTAAAAGCACATTATAATTTTTACTACAACGTACGAACAACTCTGAAACTCACGTGTCTTTCGGAGGAGGCTCCGGCCCTAGTCGGAGCTCAAGGTCGACATCCACCTCCGCCATCGCTGCCACCGCCGCCCTCGGCGACATCTCCACCTCCTCTTGGAAAGCCGAAGAAGGATCAAGGCTTGCCTTGTCTGCAACATGATATCCATGACCTTTTGGAAGAATCCCTGGATGTCGAGCAACAAAGCTTGTGGTGTTGGAGGAAAATAAGTGGGCAGTAGGAATTTCATAGGAGACCCAAAAGCCAAGTGGGTCATGACTTGAAGGTTCTAGCTTCATTTTTGCTCTATCCTTCCTATGAATGTTCATGTGCCCACCAAGAGCTTGGGCGTTTGAAAAGCCTCTCTTGCAGAAGTTGCACTCGTAGGACCGGCTATGGCCGCCACTCCTCCGCCGGAGATCCCCGGAGCTCACTTCAGGTTCCATAGTGGATCAATGAAGGACAGGTTTGTTTGAAGAAGGAGAGATCATGGAATGGGAAGAGAGGGAGATAACCAAGGAGGAGAAGACTAGGGTTGTTGACTAGGAAACTAAAAAAGAGTAACAGGAGCAGAGACTTAGCTTGCAAATGTTTTGTTTACTAGGAAAGTATAAAATATATAATTAATTAATTAGTTAGGGTAGTGGTATAGAGCTTAGGCTACTTTTTTTTTAATTGCTCTGAAAAACTAATGTATTTAATTCTATAAGATTTGGAAGCACTACAACGAAAACATAAAATAATGGAAGATTTTAATGTGGAAGTAATTACAAGTAGGTTGACAATATCTTGAGGGCCTTGAAGAAGCTCGAGACTTGGGAATGGAGGTGGAATAAGGAAGAGTTTAGGGTGGATTATTATTCATGTAATATATATATATATATATATATATATATATATATATATATATATATATATATATATATATATATATATATATATATATATATATATATATATATATATATATATATATATATATATATATATATATATATATATATATATTTTGTTCACTTTTAATAAATGCAGTTGTTTAAATACCTAATTTTTTATTTTTATTTTTTATATAAGATTATACATTTCAAAATTATATAGAATTTAGGTGATGTGGTTGATTCTTTTTCAAAAAGTTTATGCTGATTGATTACTTTTGGATCTTTCTATTTCGGGCGTTGGCTCTTTGCCGACCTAGATTGTATCTAGGCAAATTTGTATTTTGGGTGTTGGGAACTTTCAGGTCTTAGGTTCTTTTTCTTTATTTAATTTTGTAACTCTTCGAGCATTAGTGAGCTGAAAGTCTCCCTTTTGGATCTTTTAATTTTCTCTTTTATATTAACCCATAGGCCTCTCTAAGTGCTTCCCCAAATTAAAAAAAAAAAAAAAAAAATTCAAAATTATATTTTGCCCACCCTGAAAAAATAGGCTGATTTCGCCCTTGCTGTAAGGAAAGCAATATCTATGTTTGTTTTCAATACGAGCTTTCTTGATAAATTTGAAATATAGTTACTGTGTATACACTGTTTTCTTATATTTTTCAATGTCTACTGTTTGTCATTTGGGGAAGATAACGAGCTGCATGCACATGGTTAGCTTGTGAGTGATATCATAAATTTAAGGCGATAAGGAGGCCTATCAAATCCATTGCTTCTACCACTACAACCACTCCTAGCATAACTGTGCATACCATCCACATGATATCCTTCATGGTAAAGTTAATATGTATCACATAGATTATTTTAATATATTTTAATGCATTCTTAAAAATTCTAAATCTTAGACTCGAAATCTCTTTAGTTTTAGTATGATTTTCTAACATCACTTCTCTTGATAGCCGTATTTTTTGGTAGTGTAAAAACTCTCCTTCATTTCTATCTAAGTGGTAAATTCTGAACGGATAGATCTTTATTGAAAGTTATATATGAAGAATTCTTTATAGGGTTGTTACTCTTATGGTGGGACGGCCTCAATCCATTTACTTAACTCCAAGAATATATTGCTAAATTTTGAAATGATTGAACATTATTCTATGATATTTTTGTCTAGGATATATATTAATTATTGAATAGTTTTACGTAAGGACTAATGTATGATCTCTAGAGTATAATTTCTCTCTGAATATTTATTAATTTTCTAATGTTTAATAGCTTCTTCTCATCCCAAGTTATTTATTTGATCAAATTATTCTCCTTAACAATATATTTTTATTTAAAAAAAAATTATGTAAAAATGTATCTAATATTGTTATCATGAGACCACGAGGCCATCCATTGCTAGAGTATTAGTTAAAATTTATGTGACTCAATAATTCTTTATGTTTCTATAGATTAGATTAAATGAGAGTGATGCAATAAAAAATAATGATTGAAAATATTCTTTAGTTTTGTAACTAATGTAGTTCAGTGGAGCATGAGGTTTCTTTGTGTACATGTGTAAGGAGTCATTTGAATAACAAAGTCATATTGATACAAATAAGTCCTCCATGGCATAACCAAATCATCTACCTCTCTCTAGAGGTTTCTACAAACATGATTGCTTTTTTAATCTAACTTTTTTTCTCTAAGTTAACCTCCCTTTGTGGTATTCAATTATTAGTTACGAATAAAGATTTCTAATATATTTTTAATGCCAAGAGAAAGAAATTCAACCTCCAAAAACTAATCTACAGGTGCAAAATATTCCAATTCAAATAGACAAAAAATTTGTTGTTCTTCAATCTCTCAGTCTTTATATTGGGAACCTTCAAATTAGTCCTATCAATGACTATTCAGCCAAGTCAAGAAACTCTGTTGCACCCACAATCTAAAGAGACCATGAAGACCAAAATTTAATCCATACAGACGGTAGATCTAAAGATGGTATCTTCATTTTCCTCAATGCTTCAAGTTACTCTCATGTAAAGGGCTAGAAAAAGGAAGAAGATGAGAATTCATACTTCACTCGAGCTTCTATTAACTTCTTAAATAATAATGTTTCATCTGTTCATGCATGTATGACTAGGACGAGTAATTTTTGTTATTTTCTTTTCTTTGGGACTATGGTTCTCCATCTTTATATATTTCTATTTTACATATTAAAAATCCTTTTTTTTACCTTATTAAAAAAAAAATCTGATTTTGGACTCATATACATTAAATGACTCACAATACTTTCTTGTATATTAAGTTATAAAATTATGACTTAGCATGCACTCTCCCTTGTCGCATCTACAACCTCCTTTGTATTCAAGGGCGGATTACAGTGATTGCTGATTAGTCTATGTAGAAAGTTAACATTAGTTAATGTAGTTAATTGTGATAGGACAAATTAATTTTATAAAATAGAGACATTGGCCAACTCGTAAAGTGCTGATAATGACTTTTGAGGAAGAGGATAAAGACTGATTAGAAGAGTTAAAAGAGCTAACCTCAGTGCTTTATTTGCTTTTATTAACTTAATACAAAGTTAGCGCATATTTAATTAAGCTATCTTTTACTTGCTACTTTGTGCTTTTAGGAGGATCCTTTATAAATTAAATTAGTCTTTTTCAAGCTAGCTAGCTTTGTAATTTTCTTGTCTCATTAATCATGTGATGATAATTATGTCCATCATCTCAAAATAGATGTAGATTGCAACATAAACTGGAAAATAATCATCTAAGTAATCAAAGGGATCATTTTAATAACACACATTAAAAATATTTTATTGATAAAGCTTTTGGGTTATTTGAGATCACTATTTATTTTTATTTTTTTTGTAATTTTGGTGATTTAACATAGCATTGTAATCTTCCTACATATGTATTTAAAACTTAAATCTTTAAATTTATTTACATACCAATGAAGGTAATATGAGAAATATCACTTTTTTTAACATCTATCATTATCATCCTTTTAACGATGTCTTGCTTTGTTGTGACTACGTCTCATTGGTCTTAGTCTCATCAATAGGCTACCAGTGAGATCTTGTTGCAACTTCAGTCGTCTTCTTTGTTATCAAAGATTTTGGAACGTTATAACCCAATGATCCCATTATTAGCCTTCACCGAGTTGATGTCGTAGAAACCTCCTTTCTACATATATGCACAATGCCTAATTTCATGAAACTTCCTCTATCGATTATGCGTGTGTGAAATGGGTTAACAAAATGGTAAACCGTGTTTATAGTAAAATTTATGTATTAAATATATAAATAGAAAGACTTTGAGTCCAATATATGTAAATCCAACTTTTTTTTAATGAAATTTGATTTACATGTTTTAGTTATTTTTATGTTTTGATTTTGAAAACAAATAATATTACTTTTTAAAATACTTGAAAACAACTTTTCGGTGTTGTAAGTTATTTCAATTTTTTTTAATAAAAAATCATTACGCCCATTACCATTTGTGGCGCCTACAATCACTACTGTCTTTTGTAATATTGAATAAAAATAAAAATATTTTTTGATGCCAAATATAATTTTATTTTGTACTAAAACATTAACACAAATAAAGCAAAAGCCAAAAAAAAAGTGGTCCCAACAAATGACCTATTAATAACTACAATAAGATTTTTTTTTTTAGTTAAAAGAAAACTTTTATCAACACAACTGAAAGTTATAAAAAATATAATAGACATTACAATAGTATTTGTCTCTTGAAGTTATTTTTCTTTAACAAAAAATTAAAACTTCATTAAAATAAAAAGGAGTACAAAAAGCATAGGAGTGAAATGATAAAAAAGCAACAGAAGATACAAGGGAGTTACAACCCAACGGGCTCAATAATTGGCCGAGGCTACCCACTACACCGTAATCAGGCATAGACCATCCAATTTGGTGCGGAGCGCAGTAAAACACTAAGCATCCAACCAAACCAAGCAAGAAACCACCACCAAAGGTTGCCACAAGCCATGACTATGGAGTAATGAGCCCCAGCCACATCATTGCCCAGCGAACCAAACGGCCTTCAGTAAATTTAAATCGAAGCTCCAGTGAACCGGCAAGAAGCAAAAGCCAACCAATGCAAAAACCAACCACCATCTAGAGGCATCAAAGACAACACAACAAAAATTATCTCCTATCCCTACCACGTCTATGCCTCCCACGAGATGATACTGGCACTACAGGTCGATCATGCTGCACATCAAATTCATCCACATGTTCATCATCTTCACTAGCCTCCAAAGAGGAATTTGACAAACATTGAAGCCAGTCAATTTGCAATATCACACTCTCCCCCGAATTGACACCCACTTGAGAAATCAACACCTCCGGTGAAATTAAATTAACAAGAATATCAACAAAAGGGCTAGGCACAAGCACAGTAGGCGTCACAGGGTTAGAACCGGAGGGTGAGGAAAATCGTTCAATAGTCGGCACAGTAGGAGAAACCGATGACCCAGAGTCCACAAAAACCACACTAGGTGCATCAATCTTAGCCAAAATACATGGGGCAGACATAGTAACCACACGAGACAAAGGTATAGTAGAGTTAATACCACGACCAGCTTCACTTACACATTTACGGGATGCCAGAACAACACCAGAATCCTCTAGAGGGGACATAAACGTAGGAGAAACAACACCCACCACCTCACCAGAATCCACCAATTCCCCAGAGCAATGATTAGCATGGGAAAGAACAGGATTAGGAACACCCACATCACCGACAATAGCATATAGGGTGGGATCAACCAAACCAGCTTCCGAATCGACCAAAAAAAGGAGATACCACAACACTCTGATCCCCGAGACCCACTAGAGCCAAAGATTTCCCCATAGGCTCAGTAAAAATTAAATCATCCCGAATAGAGACAGGTATAATAGGAGCACAAATAGCATCGACTAAGATAACATTATTATTATCCAACACCACAGGACCCGCAGGGGTCAAGGAAACTGGTAAATCACTAACCAGATTAGCAGGAACCACCTCAGCGACATGAGAAACAACCACACGAGTAGACGGGGGATGAAGAAGAGGGCATTCAAACTTTGAGTGACCAAAAGATTTATAGTGAGAGCAATAGGGTGGAAAAGGGTCCATAACAACCAATTGTATATAGCCTAAGCCCTTAGAGCCAACCAAAATCTTATTAGGATACACCTTGGTTACATCCAGTTCCACCAGCACACGAGCAACCAATGGCCGCCTCCCAAAGGAAGTAGCATGATCAATTTTAAGCGGTTTTCCCAACATGGAACCGAGTCCATGTAGAATCCTCAGGGCAAAGAGATGCGGTCTCAGACTAGGAAAAGAAATTCAAATTGGGATAGAAGGAGATTCAATATCAACATCAAAGGTAACGGACCATTTGAAAATTTTCATGAAACTGTTGCTTACAAAATATGAACAATGGGAAAAAACACAATATTAATCCATTTCATTCTCTAGCTTGATAAGAACATGCTTAGAGTTTAGAATTGTGACCGAAAAAACACCATTGAGTTTGAGATTGAAAAAGATTTTGCAAATCACCTCAAGCGAAGGTCTATGAGTCAAAAATTTACCAACTAGCGCAAACTCGAAGGAAGCTGCAAGAGCTAGATGGATGAGAGCATTGACGAAACATAAAAATAACTAAACATGACTTTTGTCATTGCTCTCATCTCATCGAGCTCATCATCTAAAACAATTTCTAATCATTGGCATTAATCCAATATTGCATGATCTCAAGAGCATTATAGTTTAACATAGGTGTTCAAGTGAATTAAGTCGACTTGTGAGTTTGCTCAAGCTTAGCTCGATAAATTGCTCATGAGCTGAGCTCTATAGCTATAATGAGCCACACCTAAGCTACCATAGACTTACTCATTGGCTTGCGGGCCAGCTCATTTAAATATAGAAGAATTACGGTGTTTAAGCTTAAACATATTAAAATATTAAAATTTTATATCTCATTTCTTTATATCAAATGATTATTTATTGTTTCTTCTAATCTCTTTTTGTTTTAGCATTTTATTATAATAACTATTTGAATCAAAATTATTCTCTTTTTTGTAATAAATGACTCGGCTTGTCAATCAACACGGACTTATAGAATTAAGCTTGAATTCAAGCTTAAACTTGATTAACTAATTAAGATCAAGCTCAAACTAGAGACGAGTCCAGCTCAACTTGACTCGTTAATTTACCCCACTAGTTTAACATAATCATTGATGATGATGTAGACACTATAAAAAATATAATATGGGATTTTCGCAGCAATTATTAGTGTCAGTTTTAATACCGTTGCTATAGATTGGTATAAGCATCGATCATAAAAAAGTGTTGCGAAAGTTTGATTTATTAGTAGAGAGATCATCTTTAAAAAATGATCAATCAAAAGTAATTTTTATTTAATATAAAATATGATTAATGATGCTATTTAGGCTTCGTTTGAGACAACTTTCTTATTAATATTCAAAATAATTTTTTGGTATAAAAATTTCTAATTCAAAATATTTTTATACAAAAAAGCTGTTTTAGAAAGCAACAAAAATCCATCACAAACAAAATCTTAATCAGTTCGAAAACAAAACTCCTGTCATCAAAGGGCCTTCTGTTTGGCCTAATACATTTAACTAATAAGAGTATTTTATATTGAATCACCATATGCAAGTGATTTGAGAGTTAATTTATTGAGGTATATATGTTACTTTAAAAACAATTAAAAATATTTCTTGCAACATGTCCAAGTCTAATGGGCATATAAAATCATACCCATGGATGGTGTAAGTGCTTGCATTCCCACTGACCCTACAAATTAATTTGATTGCTTGATTAACAAATTAAGTATTTTCTATCAATATTATTCTTATGGTATGATTTAGAAGCACATGACATAGAGATGGTGACGACATGTCCATAATTATCAACTTGTTAATTAACTTCTAATTAGTACTTACTAGCTAATTATTTATTTAATTTTCATACCTTTTGTAATTAGATACATGTTGTCATGATCCATTGAACTTACTAATTGTCTAATTAGGATGTCACAAACAAGAATGATGACAATTAGCATTTTATGAAGTAAGATTGAAGGTTTTAAGCCATCATTTGTAGTTATTTTTAATTTTTAAAACATTTATATTTTTAAATGAAATAAAATTATATTTGATATTCTAACATATTATTATTTTTAAATCAAAAATATCAGCCCTCTTAATCATTGTTGTCGATAAGCCAACTCAAAACTATAGCATCATAGCTGGTTAATAATCCATTAACTTCTAAAGAGAATTCGATTTTCTATGAATTGATTTGGATCAAAGACAATTTTATGATCCATAAAGAGAGATGAGAAAAATAAACTATTTTAAAAAACTAAAGCTCTTAGATTATTTTTAAGATTTTTAAAATAAATCAATCTATTATATATATATATATATATATATATATATATATATATATATATATATATATATATATATATATATATATATATATATATATATATATATATATATATATATATATATTGAAGTAAAAATTATTGAATAAATATTGTAAAAATTTTACCTATTTTAGTAAATAGAAATTAAAAAAAAAGCTAGACATGGCTTAAACTTCACACTTTCATCCTTCTTTGAAGGCCCACAAGTTTTGAGTAACGTCTCGTCCGCAGAATCAGCAAAAAGTCCATTTGAAGCGAAACATGGACTCAGATCGGCCCAAACAAGAGTGGGCCACAACTGGCCCACATAATAATTCGAGAAACTATGCGATTGCTGGTTGCGATTTCCCAAGGCTTCGTATGAAATTATTAAGCTCACTATTAGAAAAAAAAATAGAGTAGGCAAATCCTCATATGAGATTAATGAGAATGATTGACTATTTTTTGGAAGGAGGTCAGATATTGGGGGTGCTCTACCAACTATAAAAGGGGTTGGAGATTTTGCCTTACATAAACTATAATAGCAAATAATTTAACTAGAAGAGAGTATTGCAAAATGATGATCAAATAGTGACCTTCACTAATGAAAGATCGAATTGTATAGGCATTATGTAGTGTTTACTAATCAGAAACCCAAGTAATTGCTATTAATGTTTGTTTAAGTTTGATTTGATTAATAATCATGGGTCCCAGAATGTTTGATGAACTCTTAAATAAGGTAGGAAGTAGAACGAGAAAATGAAATTTTAATTCATAAAATATTCTCTGAGAGTCTCGTAGTGCCGGATGGGCAGCACCATATGACATTGAGCTCTCCAATGGTACAATGAGTTTGAATGTGCGGCGTGATGGGGTAAAGCATACGATAACATATCAAAAAATATACAATGAAAATGTTATTAAATTAGAAATAAATACATTTTTATACATAATTTATTATAAAATTATTGGAATTAAAACTAGATATTGAAGTTTAGAAGTCCATCTTGTGCTTTACGAAATCCTTAACTAGCCCGATAGATGAAACTCAATCTTTAACTGCCAAAATCCCTCTCTTCCTTTCTCTCTCTTCTTCTCATCCTCTCATCCTCTCTCCTCCTCCCGCAATGACTGAGGGGCGAGGGATTAAAAAGTGATTTTAGATATTTTAATAATATAAAACAGGTAATTTGGCCTAGAGCCGCAACACTAGCCTCCTAAGTGCGGCAAAGATGTACCAAATTTTCTAGATTCCCCAAGAATTTTTTCAAACAGAAGCACGTACGGTGCCGCGCCAATGCCACCTAGCATCATGGCAGCTCTATTTAGCTTTAAAATGCATGTTCAAACTCATTTCTCCGTTAGAATGCTCAATGCTACGAAGTTGCCCACTTGGCATCATAGTGCTCCCAGAGAATATTTTATGAATTACAATTTTATTTGTCTAGTCTACTTTCAAGATTACTTAAAGAGTTCATCAGAAACTCTAGAACCTACGATTATTAATCAAGTCATAATAAACAAACTTTGACAGTAATTACCTGAGATGTTGGTTAGTGGGCACTATGTAAATACTAGTCATAAATTTTTAAGAAGCTTAGCTAAAATAAAAAAGGTGTGTTGTTAGATACTTTATACACAATTTTATGAGAATAAATACTAATAAATATATTAATATTTACAATTGATTAAATTTTTATTTTTTATAACTGAAAATGAAATATTCTTTGGCATTAGCTATTATGGTAATTAAATATATACTAAGTATACCACTTTTTTTAATTAAAATCCATATGAGGGCTTACGTGTTGATTAAGCAAAAATACTACAAGTCCAGGTCCAATAGCTCTCTATTGCTCCAAAGAGCAACATGCAAAAAGGAAGAAAAAAAATTTAATGAGCCTTTGGACCTTACTACAGTACAAGCAAAAAAAAAAAAAAAAAAAAGAATCTACGAGAGAGAAAGAGGCATCCAACCCAAAAAAGAGGCTTAGATCGATTAGACATGATCAGGAAGCTGTTGCAAAAATTAAAACTTGACTTGCGAAAGGTTAAAGCAATAGAATATAGCCAAAACATTACCCCATAAATAGACATGCAGTAACCTCCAAGGATGAGCAAGAAAGGAACCAAAAGCAACCCCTCAAATCCAAGACAGATCAATCCTCTACAAGCAAATATAAAAAAAAAAAAAACTAGCTCCCAAACTTGCAGGAAGAAACTCAAAAGAAAACAAATAAGCCAACAAAGACAAGGAAAAAACAAACCAACGACCTAACCCAACAAAACAGGCTATAGAACATGACAACCAACAAACTAACAAACCACACTACACAACTTGGCTACAGATCAAGCCAAATAACCCACAAACCAGGTAACCAGAACCCAAACCAAGTTGCGACCAAACCAACCAGCACAAAACAAAAAACCCTAGCAGTAGGGGAACCCAACCACAATAGAGAATAACAAAAGAAAGAAGGATCAAGAAGATCATCTCTTAAAGTACTTGAACAAATGCTCCGTTTTTTATTTTTTTCCTACTTGTTTTTGCCAACAACATTGGAAAAGCCCTCGCTATCGACTTACATCACATTCAAATCATACACCTCCTGAGAGCCATTGTTAAGCTCCCCAAAACTCTCGTTATCTGATGAATCACAATCAGTTAACCAGTCAGAATGTTCAACTAGATTATTATAAAAATGCAAAGCCAATTTTTGATTCACAAAATCCAAATTAATCAACTCATCATTAGAAATAAGGGAAAGAGGTATGTCAATTATAAGCACTTTATTAGAAACATCCAAACTACCAGGCACCACCGTAGGATCAGATAGACCCAAAGGCACTTGAAGAGTTAAGTCAACAACATCTCCAGAAGGCACATTTAACTTAACTTGATGAACAACAGAAGAGCCCAAAACAAGAGCCAGCACAGGGTCAACAATACTAAGAAAAAATAGAATTTCCTGAGCAATAACCAAAACTATCATTTGGATCTAAATTATTGGTAACCTTATTAACATCAAAAATAGGCTTTGTGATGTTCATGGGAATTTTATCTAAATTAGGGTGAAGGATAAGACATTTAGCTTTGAAATGTCCCAGAGATTTGTAATGATCACAAAAGAGAGGGAACTCCTTTATTTGAATATATTGAATTTACCTAAATTTTTTAGGGCCAAGCCACATACGATCGGGATAGGGTTTAGTGATGTCTAATTCAACTAGCACACGAGCAAAAGAGGGTTGCGATCTTATCGAAGTAACGTTACTGGTTTTTAGCAGGCGGCCAAATAGTGATTCTAAACCGTGAAGGACACGGGAAGAGAAAAAATGGGGCCAAAGATTAGGAAATGAAACCAAAATGGAGATAATAGAGGATTCTATAACATTATTAAAAAAAGGAGACCACTTAACCACTTTCATATAGCAATGATTAACAAAGTAAAAACGATGAAAAAAAACTCCACTATAATCTAAGTAATTCATTAGCTTAATCAAAACATGCATAGGATTCAAGAGAATAATTGAGAAATCATCGATTAGATTAAGATTAAAGAAAAAAATTACAAATATTGTCAAGAGCAGGTCGACGACCTTGGGATTTAACAATCAAAGAATACTCGAAAGGGGCAACAAGAGAAAGGATCTCCTCTTCCTAAATCCCTAACGATGGTAACCCACGATGGGTAGTGGTTTTAAGCTCATGAAAAGCCACTGAAGAGGGAGCCTTGGACAAGGCATCTAAAAAGGAACAATAATTCTTTTGCCCATTTAAAAATCCAGAATCGTTCAACTGATTGACCAACATTCAAGATGAAGAAGTGTCCGAAGGAGAAAAAAATCAGATGAATGTACAAAAAAAAAAAAAAAAAAACATACAAGAAAGCCGAAGAAAAAGAGCAAAGAAGTAGATATAAATAACTTCCGTGAGAGCGAATGAAGGATCGAGGGTCACGACGGACATATGACACCGAGGAGAGTGGGTAAGGAAAAACCTAAGCAGAGCATATGAGTGAGGGGAGCCTCACCATATACTTACTTATTAACTCCAATTTAAATTATTGATATTATCTAATATTGATATTCTAGAATCACATGGAAATTAAAGAATTCATTCTTTAATAAGGCATCTAATTAAGAGTATTAAATTTATTTCTTATTAAATAATATAGTGTTGTAGATACGTCAAATGAGTGTCCTCTCAAATAAGTTAAGTTTTTGAGCTGAAAAAAGTTTAACCTTTGATATGTTTGGCCTAATTTAGATCTCCCTATGATTCAAAAACTAATAATAATTGACATTAAATTTTAGATATTTCTATGATTGAATTTTCATGTGGTTTTTATCTTCCATAAATCTTGGTGCCTTCTATCATTAAAGAGTATGGATTAAGATGACTCTCATAATAGTTTGATGTTGTTTAGTACCTCTTAATATTTCATATTTGATTGTTAATTTTTAAAACCTTTCATTTGTTGAAAGTGATGACATTTATAGGAGCTCTTATTTTGGAGGAGATTTTATGTCATATGTTTTATTGGATTTTATCTCATATTGTATAGTTTGAAAGATATATTAATGTTGTAAGAGAAAACTTGTGGTTGTTTTCCTCTCCCATAGGCTTATACTTTTGAATTTAAAATAGATTTGATCAACTAGTGTATCTAATCTAATTTTGACCTCCCTTTAATTCACTAATCTAATTTTGACCTCCCTTTAATTCATCCCCTCGTATTTTGGCTACCCAAAATAAAAATGATCATCATAGAGTTATCACACTATTCAATTTCCATGAGGAGAGGTGCAACAACAACCATATTTTGAAAATAATGAATGCACTTAATTTTATCTTTCTCTTGCATATAATTAGAAATTAATATAAATTAAACAGATTTTTTTTTTTCACAAAGAAATGTGTGAAGATGCTTAATATCTTCAAGCATGCAACCAAATGAGCACTAAAAGTAATATTGGAAAAGTGTACTTGAAGGCATATATATATATATAACTAAGCAGAGAGACTGCGTTCAGTTCGGAGCAGTTGTCATAAAAAAGAAAAATATAAATAAATAAAAAAAAAAAGAATGAAAAATGCAATAACATATTTTCTTCCTCCTTTGAACTTGAATTCATACAAATTAAGGCTTTGTTTGAGGCCATTTTCTTAGCGCTTTCTTTCGAGCACAAAAATTTTTAGTTTAGAAATTTTTTATACTAATAAATTATTTTAAAAAATAGTAAGATAGCTGTCCTAAATGAAATCTGAAATGATGAAAAAAAGTTTCTTCTCCTGCTTGTTCTAGAAATATATAGGATTTGAATCACCTCTTCACATTCATTCACATCTTAGGAGTACTCTCATGTCTCTTGCTTTTTATTGCTAAATGCTGCTGCTTATACATTTAGCGGAAAATACAATGGAGCATAATATATTTAAGAATACAAAAATATAGTTCTAATTATGATATTTCTTCTTCAACTTAATTGGTTGAACAGACAAAGCAACTTGTTGTGTTAATTGACTGCTGATGCAGATTTTCTATGCAGTATGTTAATACTGTAAGTGCGAAAATTATTTCATTGTTGAAGTGAAGTAGTAAACCGATAGCTTTTCAAGTTTATCCGAAATTTCTATGATCACAATTAAATAAAAATTAGTTTATAGCCGTGAATTTCCTTAGAATTGCGACTAAAATCAATGTTTTTATTATAATTGTTGACTGCACAATCATATATATTTTAACTATTGACACACTTTAATTAGTTTTGTAAAAATGTGATTATTAAATAGTTATTTTTTCTTATCAGCACTTTAGCTACACTATTAGTATAATTACTCTTAAAAATTTGTGATTAAAGTTAAAATAAGTATGGCTAAAAGATTTTTTTTTTCTTGACGCCCATGGCTAAAAGATACATTTACTTATATCTTTTAAGAAAAATAAAAATCTTCTCAAAATAAAATATTTGTAATTACACTATTTGCAGCAATATAGTAATAATTCCAACAATATAAATAAAAATATAACTTTTGCAATTAAAATTTCAGTTGTCATTTATGGCAGAACACATTAAAAGAAACATAAAAGAGAAACATGATAGGCTCTTCGATCTGTCAATCAATAAACTACAATATGCATGGATGAATTATTCTATGAAACATAAAATACTTGACTGGGCACAGACATTTGAGGGAGAGAATCTACACATACCTTTAGCATGCACAGCAAATGCTCTCCATGACTCTTGTCTGAGACAGATTGATAAACAATGGCAACTAAGAAAAATAAAAAATAAACATTATTCATTAAACCTTATCTTCAATTAAACTTAAGTTTCGTTTGATACAGCTTTTTTGTTGCTTCTTAAAGCAGCTTTTTAGTACAAAATTAAAATTTTTATACTAAAAAACTATTTTAAGAAACAACAAGAAAGCCGTCCCAAAGAAAACTTTAGAGACCTTAGATACCCATGTGTGCATAGCATAGCATCTCTCAATGCTCCCTTACCTACCATATCATTTTATTTTTCAATGCACAAACTCCAATAATAAAACCATATTCGCTGGCAAAATTACCCCTCTCTCTCTTTCTCTCTCTCTTCCTCTCCCCCCATGTTCATATCTCATTACCCTGACCCACTTCACTGAGACTTGACTGATGGTTCTATATTATCCTCAAAACTCTAGCGATGATGAACAGCTCTGAACAAATAAAAGACAAGAAACAGTCATTTCATTCTTTAATAAATGATCCTGAGTATTACACGGAAGTGGCTATCCTTGGAAAACAAAGAAGCTTACATCATGGTTCAGTTTTTATATCATAAACTATTTATTGTCACTGTATTTCTGAAGTGGTTTGTGAGAATCATAACTCATAACTATCTTTGTGAACTGAAATGCTTACAGGTATGTCTGTGTTTCAAGGAAATAAAAAACCTTATGAGGCATGTGAGAGTTAATAGAGTTAGGTTTCTGTGCGATAATAGAGTAATTATATGAAGCCGGCCAGAGGCATTCATGTAATTGCTAAAGAAGGAACAAAAGGAGAGGAGGAAGCGGTTGGGTTATTCCTTTGTGGGATTTATAAAGGGATCTGTTCTAATACTATAATCGAGTAATTCCATGGCGGTGGTTGGGATTTCTGGGTTGTGGAGCCATGAAAAGAGTAAAATGACGGAAATCAAATAGATAAATTCGGAGAGAGAGAGAGAGAGAGAGAGAGAGAGAGAGAGAGAGAGAGAGAGAGAGAGATGTGAGAGAATATTGGTGAAATAGCAGAGAAAAGGGAATCAATGTACTGATCTATATGCTCATTTATACATCTGAGAAGGCAGGAGAGGCACATGCACACTGTTTAACTAACAAGGCTGGAATGTGCCAGCCAGTTAAACTAGAAATATGGCAACACAACAAAAACCTCACTACTTCCCATGCACTGACTTCCTTGCTTATCCCAATGACCCTCTCCTTCTCTCTCTATCTCCTTTGTTTTGCCCCTCTCTCTAGTTATTTAGGGTTATTTTGGTATTGTTCTGTAGCTGTAATGCAAGTGCAAGGGTACTTTCCTGTTACATTACAGTGGTTGTTTATGTAGAATGTCTTTTTTTATTTTCAATTCTTTTGAAGCTATATTGCGGTCAAGAAGCACGGTGAATTGTGATTTCTTTTTCCTAAACAGCTTTTTCAAAGAAGCTCAGCTGGCCCTTGCGTTTCATTTGGTAAGTTTAGCAGACAAAAGCAAGTATATTGTTCTAAGATCACAAATAAATAAAAATTCAATATGGAATGCTTTATAAAAACTTTTATAAGATTTAAACAGCCATTAATTACCAGTATTTACAATGTATTTTGCATTCATAAAACTATTAAATGACAGACACTTATAACCAGACCTCTAAAGATTATAAAGTTGATCAATAAAATGAGTGAAGATGAGAAATTTTTTATCATAATTTGTATAAGAAATTCTTTATTTCTGTCCATGGTGTATTCATAAACAGAGCACACACAATATATATCTATCGTATTGTTTTTAAAGGTATGAAATATTTTATAAAATGAAAGTTGGACACAAGGCCAATTATTGATAAGAAGGACACAAGGCCAATAATAGATTGAATTCTTTGTAGGGAGCGAGAGAATATCAAGTAAAACAAAGTCACAGATTGAACTCAAAATTCAGACCTCTACCCTGAGAACCTGGGACCATGTCATTAACGCTACAAATCTTTGATTTTATTTATTGTACTTTCTTTACATATTTCTTGTAGAATCAAAATTATGAAATGCAGGATTTTCAAAAAAACAAAACAATTGAAAAACTTACACGATTACATAATAAATTATGTGATTATGAAGAAGAAAAGTATAGTATGATTTCACCATATTTTATTAGCCAAAAAAGAAAAAAAATGAGAGAAGAAAGGCTAACAATTCTCATGAAACTTGAAGCTTGTTAATGAATAAATTGAAAAAAAAAACATGCTGTATTAAATTTGATTCTGTAAGATAAATCACTGATCTATAATAAGAGTAGAAAAGATGTATTCATCATAAAAAGCACATCTTAATTGCTGCAAGTTGTTACAGTTATAATATTAACATATAATCCATTCTATCACTAAATTTCTCTTGCAAACATATCCTGAAATTCCGCAGCTTAAACAATTAACTCAATCTTTAAGTTTTCAAATTTTACTCCTTAACCTCAAATTTTGATTTAATTTTCAAATACGAGGACTTATCCTTTGGCAAAATAAGAACTAAGAAAGGGAAAGAGATCTGGCAGGAAAAGTTTCTAGAGTGAAAAAGCTTGCAAAAGAAATCAATTGATACAATACACAGGATATACCATTGAAAATGTTTACTCAAAGGTACATATGATGCGCAATACTACTTAACTTTTGGCAGATCTCCCAACCGAAGCTCGAGATCCAACTCTTCAACTATCTCTGGACTCAGATTGATCACCTCATCTTCTTCAAATTCCTGCAGCTTTTCCTCATCCAATAAAAATGAATTCATTTTTTTCCTCTTCTTATTGTTTTTATGCTCATCTTCTTCATCATCTAAGCCCCTCTTCGACCCCAACTTCAGTTCTTCTCCCCACAAACAGTGTGTTTCCGAATAATTCACATCATTGATGGCCTTCGTAGAAGGACTGAAGAGAGCTACCTGAGCAAGGGATACATCAACTCCAAAATTAGGGTTAGGGTTAGGGTTATGATTTGAAAGACCAATATTGATCTGGTGTCGATCATCATGATCTTCTTCTCCAACCATAGATGACTGTTTAAGCCTTGCCCGATCTCTCCGGTGAACGTTCATGTGGCCACCAAGGGCTTGTGCCGATCTAAATTCCCTTCCACAGAAGCTACAAGAATAAGATCTAGGAGGCCAAACACAGCCACCTAAAAGTCCTGCTGAGTCTTCAGCAAAAGCTTTCTCCTCCCATGATTCATTATAGAAGGCAGTGGCTGCGACTGCTGAAGCAGGAATCGGAGTAGAAGTCAGCGAGTCGAAGAGAGGTGCTCTTACAGGGTATTTCCTTCTTGTCCACATCCAGTATTTGGTTTGCTCCATTGCACTGTGCATGGAAGAAGGAAAAATATGTAGAAGATATAGATTTAGATGTTTATTACTTGAGAGGCGGAGTTGTTGTGAGATTGGTGGAGAGGTGGATAGCTAGAGAAAAGCATCCACATCAAATTAACTTGGGGCATGGAAAGCTACAGAAGCATCTAGGGTGTTATAAGACATTAAGAGAGGAGATTAATGGTAGTTCATTTAGATGCTAATCTGTGTTATTTCTTTTAACTCAAGTCTTTGGTTTTGGCGGTATGAGGGAGCATTCCTTGTGGAGTTACTTCCAGCCCGACAAAAATAATGACGTTGGATATTTTTCTTTTGCCATTCTTAAGTTGTCGTACTTGGAGGCGTCAAAACAATAGTGTTTTCATAAAAAACATCGAATAGTTGAAATTATGGATGATGCTTGAAATGGAAATATGCTTCATATACTTAGATAATGAACTCGCTAACATCGTAAGAGGAGGTCTTAATTTCAATGTCAGATCATTTATTAGAATTTAAAATTCTATGTAAGAAGATATCTCTTTTATACTTAGGGACATAAGTTGGAGGCCTGCATTAAATGGGGTATTATTTATGATTTTTATTGAGGCATAGAGAGTATTGTGAATACTATAATATTAGATAGTTGAAAAAATAAGTTGATGTTGACATACCAAGTGATTAACCTTTTAGTCATAGGAGTGTATTACAATGATCTCACCAAATTAATGAATAGGATAAATTCAATATCATTAAAAATGAATAATTTTTTTTTCTCACGGAACCTTATTCAATTCAACATTGGAGATACAAGCAAAAAATTGGACGAGAGTCAAGGTAAAAAAAGCCCTCGACGTTGCTCTCCCTGTTTGCTAGGGTTCCTTCGTGATGTCCTTCATTCATCGGGATAGTGCAGTCTCCCGTGCGGATTGGGTCAGGGCAATCGTCCAGACGGTGGTCGTCACTTATGGCCTTGGTTTCCGGCATCTGATCCTTCGATATGCACAGGGGGGAGTTACCTAGCTTGTTTTCTTTTGCAATGCTCCACCCTTGCTCGGCTAGTAATTCACCCTAGCCTTTGTTTCCTAGGTATTTTTCGTGGGTTTTTTCATGGTTTTGCTCTGGTTTTCATTCCTTTCTTCCTTTGTTCATTTTTCATTTTGTTTTTGCATGGTTTCTTGATGTCCTCCATCTTTAAGCGTAATGATCCTAGCTTTTTTTCTTGTAAGAATCATTCAAAATTATTCAAAGATGTTTTATCTGGATCTAATGTTTCAATGGACTTTCCAGATCTGAAAGTTTTTATGCTTAGGAGTTTGCCAACGTTATGGATATATGAAGAAGTTCTTTATCCTGCCAAGCCTTTTGATTATGCTTTAGTTCAAAATTTTTTACTCCGAAGGTCGGTGTTAGATTCAATTAAATTTTTTTTTCAGCCTCAAACTGCCTGGTGAGTTTTCTGTCACTATTTAAAGCAATGTTCTGATTAAGCTTTCTTATGATCTTGACAATGGTAGGGTTTTTTAGCATAGATTTTACTTCGTTTATGGTTGTTTTTTTTTATTTATTTTTTTTTTATTTTTTTAGGGGAAACCCACAAGAGGGGCCTACGCATTAATATAAGGAAAAAATTATAAGGTCCTTAAGGGAAACTCAACCTCACTACCGCTCAGAGAGCTACAATCCAAAAAGAGAAAAAGAAACCTAGCAGTTCGAGTTTCCCCCTAAAAAACAATACAATGCAAACTAGAAACATTCTACGGTGCTTAGGAAAAAGCACCCAAAAAAGGGAGTACGCAAAAAACAACCAAAACACTCCCAGCAGCAGAACTCCACCAGAAAGATCAACATCAACACTATCTCCTGCAATAGCCAAAAAAAGCGCATGCAAGAACCACAAAATAGAGAGAAAAACTAAAAACAAACAAAAGTAAAGACAAACAGATAAAAGGATATATCCAGCTAAAATCCTCCAGAGAACCACCATGAACTCCGTGAATCCGACAGCCCAGCAACACCTATCAATAGAAATGGGAAGACCAATTAATCATTAACATAAGGCAACCCAAGACGGTCCAGAACAAGCAGACCCTTAACATTAGACGGAAGCAGGTGATAATCCAAATCCATAACAGAGTTTAAATCACAACCAATGCCAGCCAAAGCCGCAGCAAACGCATTGGCCATAGCAGGAATAATGGAAAAGGTACAATTAAGTAAGTTAAGATACACCCTAATCTCCCTCAAAGTATAAAACTCCATAGAAGAGCAATTATACACCTCTAAGTTCCGGATCATCCTGAAATCAAAATTAGATTCCATAATAACATCAGCCAGGTTAACGTTTATGGTTGTTTTATGAAGTTAATAAAATGAACTTTTTTTCTTGATTTATCGGAAGTCACCAATCATCCCTATTTGGATTCCGTTTTCAGAACTTTATCCCATCTCTTTTCTCCTCGCATTCTTTTCGGTTTGAGATAAATGTTTGGCCGACCTCTTCATACGAATAATGCCACTGCTTAGGATTCTAGGACGTCTATTGCGCCTATTTTGGTGGAGATGGACATTTCTAAGTCCTATCTCGATTATGTTTGGCTTGGTCCTAAAAATTCGGCTATATTCAAAAGGTGGTTTTGAAAGGTTTGCATAGTTTTTGTTCTCATTATAAAGCTGTGGGTCATAGAAATTTTGAATGTGTTAAATTGCATCCTCACTTGAGGAAGACTGAAATTTCAATTGAGCTAGATGTTAGTTCTATCTCTAACCCTATTTTGGAGTCTAAAGTTCGGGCTTTAATGAACTAGAAACGAATATTTCTCATGTTGTGGAGATTGGGATTCTAGCTTTAAGATATGGAAATGGATATTGTTCCTTTTCTTACTATGGGTTCTGGTAAATTAATTTTGAATGATCATATCCCTGGTTTTGATAATGTGCATTTAGTTTCATTGTTTTCCCCTAATATTGTTCCTTCTAAAGCTATTTGTATTAACAATAATGCTGATTCTCATTTTTTTAATCCCTCTGATGCCAATACTTTAGAGAATTTGGATAATAATCGTGAGAAAATGGATAATATTGCTATTAATTCTGAAAGCTCTCATACTCATTTAATTTCTTCCACTGCTGATTTGAATGTGTCGAATGAAAGTTTTGATGTTGTGGGTGAACTTGTTGCTTCTACTTCTAATCCTATCTTAAATTCTGATTTATGTATTGAAGGCACACTACAGGAAAAGCAGCTGTTATTGGCGATGTAAATTTGCCGGTAACAACCAAAATGCGCCGAAAAATATATGTTTTTGGTGGATTTCCGACGAATATTCCTCCGATGGTAAATTATGCGTCGAAAAATTTTTCCATCATATTATTTTCGTCGGAAATATTTTCTGGCGGAATAAAGGTAGAATATTTGCATATCCCGACGACATTTTCGTTATCGTCTTATGTTGACTCTTTTGCTGGAAATTCCAGTGGAAAGACTGCGCCAGAAACATAAGCGGACAATCTGACGGAAACAAATCGATGTATAACTACCGTCAGAGTGGACCGGCAAAATAACCAACGCAAATGTTCGCCAGAAACCTCATCGTTTCGTCTTACCGATAGTTTTCCGGCGAAAAATCGGCCGAAAATCTGTAGCATAAAGAAAAAAAAAACTTCCTCTCTTTGAAAAGTGATTTCTATAATTAAAACAATTATGGGGACATTATATTCTGCCTCGATACTGAACATCTTAACATCAACGGATAGCTCTGAGTGAGTGGTCCACCCATTCCATATTAGTTGTTGAGAAGCATGTAATAAATCATAAAAATTTTATGCTTCTTTATTATGTGATTCTTCTATATATTATTCAAATTGTGCTCCACTTACATCATGAATTAAGTCCTCAAGATTAGGTATGATATGTTCTTCCTCATCTATAGTAGCACTTATCGATGGGCAGCATCGAGAATCAAAATGCGGTTCATACTCACCATGTGAAGTCCAATATCAATATTCTGGCATGAAGTCTCGACGATATATATCAACAGTTACGTCATCTGTGATTAGGTGCACCTGATTTTTGTATTTAGAATATGGGCAACGAAACTGTCCATTTGAGATGAAACTGGATAGTTGAGAAGCTGTCTGAATAAAAATATTCACCCCTCTAATGAACTCATCCGTTAATATCTTTCGTCCTTGTGCCAATCGATTATATATCCAACTTCGTTGAGTTTTGATATTTATATGTTGACCTATATATAATTTGAATATATTAGATAATGTTGTAACATTTATTGGAATTAATGTTGCTATGATGCTTTAATAGTTTTAAGTAAGTTATGCATTTAATTGAAAATGTCAAATTTTATCAATGAAAAGGGTTACAACCGTCTGAGATCTTGCCTTGGGATGGACATCTCTCTAATCAACTAGCACAATTTTGATCATACTATATGACAAGACAAACCTTTTTGAATGAATTGGATTGAACAAAATGATTGAACTCGATCATTTTACACGATCTAGTTATTCTATTTAAAGAGAGGGGATTTCAAAACTTTTCTTTACTCAAATCTCAATTCCCTTATCTTTCCTTCCCTCTAAGATCTCTCTATCTTTATAAAACTACCGGGATCACCCCATCTGAGATCATAAATCCCTAGCTATATTCAGATGATGATTAATTCATACATATTATGCATTTTCCTAGCTAAGTCCAACACATGATGAAGATTAATGCACAACATTACAAGAGAAAGAAATAAAGTTATATACACAACAAGAGAGCTCCCGTTAAAATGTCGTAACTTCCGATCCAGTTTGAAGGGAAGGTCGTCGAAGGAGCGAAGTCGAACAAGTTACATACATAGCAAACGAGCTAGCGTTAATGTGGAAGCTAGGTCATTGAAGTAGCGAAGTTAAACAACGTGAAAGAGAGAAAGTTACATAGTACTAATCCAGTAGAAACGGAACGTCGTCGAAAGTCAAACAACGTCGGTCGTTGTGTTTTTGCTAGCTGTTCCTCTATTTGTTTTGTTGTCCTGTGGGGTTTTGACTATGGCTATTTACTCTTTCTAGTGCTGTTGGAGGTCTTGGTTGTCATGGTCCGTGGGCTTTTCTTCTGGTGTTTGGACTTTGTTGGCTCGTGGTTCTGTGGGCTATGGTCTTTTTCATGTTTATGCTTTGGTTGTTCTTAGTTGGTTTGGTGTTGATGTGTTTTGCTGGGGTCTTCTTTCCTTGACCATTTATTTTTATGTTTGGTTTCTCATATTTTTTTTAGATTTTTTGTAGGTTTTTATACTTGGTGGCTTCTTTTTAGCTAGATGATAACTTAATTAGATGGTTGTTTGCTGAGGTTCTTTTGCTCATTCAGTGGTCCCTTTTTTGGGTGCCCTCTCGGTGGTTTGGCTTGTCTCCCTTTCTTTTTGGTTTTTTTTTTTTGTATTAGTTTGAATCATTTTCTCATAGGTTTTACTTCAAATATTATATTTTGAGATGGCTTACAATTCATTAAGGACATGTAACCTTCTTTTTAAATTAACGCGTAGGACCCTATGTGAGTTTTAACACAAAAAAAAAGGAAAAATAGGATGGGAAGATTCTTCTTTGAATAGGAGCCTTAGTGCTCATTCTACTAGAGATACTAACAATAGTTGCATTTTTTGTTACTAATGGATTAGGCCTAATCCTATGTATACCATGTGACCCTTCCTATATCTAGTGACTGTGCTGGTCAATTCCACTGCCGGAGCAATCTAGACTCTATGAAACTAGTGCTATCCTTGTCCTTCACTAGTTATATGGCCAAATTTGCTCTCACGGCCTCAATGGTGCTTCCTTTTTATCCTTAATAGTTTAGACCTTGATCCTCCTCTGTTGTACTTATATGTCGGCACCTTTCGATGCACTTGGTGATGCTGGAGTCACTATAATGAAATATTACATTACTCATTTCCTTCCTTCTTCTCGCCCTAATAGCCATTGTCTCATTTTAATTTCTTATTTCGTTGCCATTAATTGGTCTGATTTGCTCTCGATCGATCTCCGACTAGTCTTGATTTTAAATTATATCCATTTTTTTTTTAATTTTGTTGATATAAATACATTTTTTTATTTGTATTTTTTGTTAGATTTTTACATCCATATTTTCTCTAATATTAGATTTATATGTTTTTGTTAGATTCATATTTTTCCTTTGATCAATTACTTTTTTTTCTTAGGTCCATATCAGCTCTATAATATCTCTGATGATATATCCATATTCTTTGTTGCAGTGGCGGAGCCAGAAATTTTATTCAGGGGGCCTAAATTAAAATAGTTATGTTTTTCATCTCATTATCGGTGTCAAGAGAGCTATAAGATTAAAATTAAAAAAAGAAAATAACATGGTCCTTAGAGCTTAGAAGGCATAAATATCTGCCATGTGTAGGGGTGCAACCGAGTCAAGCCGGCTCGCGAGCTGGCTTGGGCTCGACGAGTCAAACTCAAACACGAGTTCTAGCTCAACGACTAATCGAGATCGAGCTCGAACACTCGACTCCTCGACTCGATAGCTCGTCGAGTAGCCCGAACACGAGAGTGGGAGTGAACTTCGCTGTGAGAGCGGCCGGGTCGGGGTTGCAGGCTTCGCTGCAAGAGCGGGAGTGTGAACGGGCTTCGCCAGGAAAGCGGGATGCGTTAGTGGGCTTCGCCGGGAGAGCGGGTCGCGGCAACGGGCTTCGCCGGGAGAGCGGAAGAGGGCTTCGCCGCGAAAGTGAGTCGCGGCACTGGGCTTTGTCATGAGAGCGGGTCGCGGCAACGGGCTACGCCACGAAAGCGGGTCGCGGGTCGTGGCAGTGGGCTTCGCCGCGAGAGCAAGAGGGGGCTTTGCCGTGAGAGTAATTAATTAGATCATTAGCATTACAAAAATAGTTGTTGTGGTAATCATTAGCATTGCAAAAATAGTTAATAATATTTACCCTCCGACAAAGTTTGTTGGATCTAAAATTTTTTGTTAGCTTCATATTTTGTTTTTAAATTTTCAATTTTTTTGTAGATCTGTATTTTATATGTTAAATTTATTTTCCTATTTTTCGTTTTTTTGTGGATTTATATTTTTATATATTTGTTTTCTTTATTTTTTTAATTCAAAAAAATTCTTAGATCTAGATAATAATTTTAACTAAAACTTAAATATTTAAAATTAAATTTATTTTGATGTGTGTGTATAACATAACTTGATTAATTGTCTCTATGATTAAGAAAAAAATTATATATTTACATTCAATTTATTTTTTTTAGAAGAATAATGTACATATGTAATTGGGGAAACTTTATTTATTTGCATAAAATTACCACTATTGCCCTGTTTTTGGGTGTTTGTTTGTTTGTTTGTGACTATTCTAATCCTATTGTGCGGTGCTTTTGCTCCTTTATTGATATTGTCCTTATTTAATTTGATTTTTGCTTGGTGGCTTTTTTACCTACAAGTTTTGGATTCTGGGCTTGGACTTTGGATTTAGTTTTGGTTGCTAGTCATGCTTGTTGATGGATTTTCTTTGGTACAGCTTTGGTTAATTTATATGAATAAGTTTGCTTATTTTTGTGGTTCGATTGCATTCGTTGGTGTGCCTTGTTATATATCTCTGATCCCAAAATCCTCCTTTATTTTTTGGGTTTAAGGCTTTTTCTTTTGCTTATTTTTTGTAACTAGTAAGGGATTGGATCTTAGACTTGTTAGGTCTTTCTTTCCTTTTTTCCTTGTTGCTTTTAGAGCATTTATTGAATTTTCGATCCCTTTTAAGGACCATGTAACTTTTTATTTAATTAACAAATAAACCCATTATGAGTTTTAACCCCAAAAAATGTATCAAAACCTTTCTAAATTTCAAGAAAGGACATTATTTATAATGATGATCAGAAATCTTAGTGAATTTATTATTTTTTTGGAAACACACAATGAGGCTTATGCATTACTTTTTTTTTTTTTTTTTGATTAAAACCCACAAAGGGGCCTACGCGTTGATACAAAAAAACGGTTACAAAGTCCTTAGGAGGTTCCTCTAGCTCCCTACTGCTCAAACGAGCTACAATATCAAAAGCAAAAATCAAAAAAAACCTACGAGCCGGAGGATCCTCTTCCTACTATTACAAAAATAATATAGAACTAAGCCCGGGATGTGAGTAAACAACACCCAAAAAAGGAGAAGCCAGATAATCTTAAGAACTTTCAGCATCGCTTTCCTGTAAAACTTGATAAAAAAAACAAGGAAGAAAATAAAAATAGCGCAAAAAAAAAACATACCTTGTGGAGAGAGCATATCCAATTGCAAAACCTGCATATCTTCCTCAATAAAAGTATCAGATTCACATAATCAGCAAAAACAAAACAAGAGAAATAATCACCTTTCCGCGTACCCAGGAAGCCAGATTTCCCAATGATATACAAACTCCAATTACCTACAGTCTTCAGACCAGAACCATGACAATTATACGAAATCTGCAAGTAATAAAATACGTTCATACCCATCCTTCCAGGCAACCACAACTGAAAATACCCCATTAAACCTTCCCATTTCCCCCCCAACCAACCAGCACATAAGGAACAGACTTAAACAGAAACCAAAAACATTAGTTCTGTCACCAGTAACCAACACGCACGAAGCATAGACAGAACCCATAGACAAAGGAACAAACAGAACAAACAGAACACAGAGAGAACCACAATCACCCATGTCTAATATAAGGCAAAGAAACTTTATCCACTAACAACATACCTCTGAAAGAGAGATCAAGATTAGTAATATCAATTTCCTCATAACCCACAAGTTGAGAACCCTTATTAGCTAACCAATCAGCACAAACATTACCTTCCCTAAAAATATGTGAGATCTTAAAGTTCAATAAATTCAGTAAGTTCATAATATTTCTCAAAATATAGAAATTCTGCGCATTACCATTAAACTTCTCAGTAATACTAGACACAACAAGCTTAGAATCAACTTCAATCCAGACAGAATAAAAAACCGGATTTTAAACAAAGCTGGAGACCAAGAAACAACGCATTAAGTTCGGCCCATAGGACATCCAGCTGTTGCACAGGCGCAGTAAAAGCAGCTAAAAGATCCCCATTAGAGTCACGTATAAGCCCCCCCGCTCCAGCATTCACAATACCAACGGACCCATCAGTGTTTAATTTCACAAATGGGTGGTGAGGCTTAATCCAGTAAACAAAAGAATCAAAATAAGCAGAATTATCTACCTCCATCTGGATGCCCACATTCACACCAATATTCCTACATTTATAAAAAGCTTTACAGGTAATAACCTTACAGTTATAAAGATGCGCAATTTTTCTTTTGACATTATCAATAATACGAATCTCATCCATCTTAATATTGTCATGTTTAGCCTCATTACGGGCTTTCCAAATATACCATAAAATAAGAATCGGAATGAGGTTGAAAATGTGACCTTTCGTAGGTATGAACCAACTATCCACCATATCAAACAAGTTATCCGGAATAGAGACCACATTTTTACTAGTCATTTGATTAAAATACAACCACACTTTCTTCGCAATCTGACCATTAATAAAAAGATGATTAATATCTTCAACATTCGAACAACATAAACATTTGGAAGCTAAAATGAAACCTTTCTTCTGTAAAAGTTTATCCACAGGTAAAAAACCTTTAAAACATCTCCACACAAAAGTAGAATACGTAATAGAAAAAGAGTTGTGCCAAATTGCCGCAAATCTAGCAGATTTCTCCATAGGGTAACGAAACTTCTCCCAAAGCTTACGCATTTGAAATTTACCGTTAGAGGAAGCAGAGCAAATAATAATATCAGAACTGTTCACATTCAGGGGAATACTCAAAATGATATCAACTAAGCTATTAGGTAAAAGCTTCCTTAAAATGTCCACCTTCCAACTATTGTTTATAATGAAATTAGAAACTTTAATGGGCTCCAAAGTATGCGTATTAAAAAAGGAATCAATAGAAAAATCCCCCAACCATTTATCCTGCCAAAAATAAATATCCCCCCTACCCAGCCCCCATTGTATAAACTCTTCAGCTTCCCACTTAATATTACACAACCTTTTCCAGGTAGAAGAATCAGTATTTTTAAAGTAACAAAGAGTCGGATGCCTATTAAAACAATATTTAACATTCATGAAATGAGCCCATAAGCTACTATTAGACCTTAAAGAAAACCAAAGTTTATGAGAAAAAGCAATAGCAGTGTCATACAAATTCTTACAACCCAACCCTCCTTCTTCAAAAACACCACAATTTTTATCCCAAGCAGCCCAATGAATAGCTTTGAAATTGTTTTTCCAAAAAAATTTGTTAATCATTCTCTCGAGTCTATTACACAAAGCCGAAGAAGGCATAAGAGTATGAAACAAATATATAGGAATCGAATTAAGCACAGCTTTCACCAACACCAAACGGCCACCAAAAGACAGAAAACTAGTAGACCAATTAGCCAACTTTTTTTGAATTATGGAAAAAATATCATCAAAGAGGAAATTCTTCTTTTTGCCTTTAAAGATAGGGGTACCCAAATACTTTATAGGTAACTTTTTGGCTTGGAAACCACACACCCTTTGAATAGCCAAGATCCTATTGTGATTAATGGACTTACCCACATAAAAATTACTCTTCTCTTTACTAACTTTAAGACCACTATATTTATGAAATTTGAAAAGGAATTTCATCAAAATTTTAATATTTTTTATCGAACAATTAGCAAAAATAATGAAATCATCCGCAAAACTCAAATGAGATATAGGAAAACCTCTTATATTCCGATAATTAAGGTTAACATTCTTAGCAAAAAGGTCATTTAAACCTCTAGATAAATATTCCATAGCTATAATAAAAAGAGCAGGAGAAATCGTATCACCTTGTCTAAGACCTTTAAAGGATTTAAAAAAGCCATGATTTCTACCATTTATAATAACAGAGAAGAAACAGTTATCCACACTATTCCTAATCAATAAAATGAAATCCTGACTAAAACCAAATAAAGACAAGATCTTATAAAGGAAATTCCAATCTAAATTATCATAAGCTTTGGTGATATCCAACTTAAAAACAATATTTCCCCCCGAAACTTTAGAATTAATATCATTAACAAGTTCTTGAGCAAGTAAAACATTATCACTAATACTTCTCCCCTTCACAAAACCAGTTTGATTTAGAGAAATAATCTTGGGAAGAATAGTGGTCAATCTACTAGCAATAATTTTAGAATTGAGTTTATTAAAAAAAGTACACAAACTAATAGGCCTAAACTCAGTCCATCTTTTACGCATTACTTAAAAAAAGGGGATTACAAGTCCTTAGAGGATCAGAAACTCTCCAAAAATATATTATTTGAAGCAAAACCTAATGAGCTTGAGATCCTATCTATTACAATAAATAAAACCATAAAAAAAGAGGAGGAAGGCAAACCGAAAAACAAACCCAAGCAAAACTTGAAAGATGGACAACAACAACTTCCAAACAGGATCATCAGCATGGGCAATGAAGATATCTGCATAAGTTAAGAGACTCCCAAGCAAAAAAATAGTAGACCGAAATATGGACATTGAGAACACCGACATGATAGAGAATAAAAAAAAGTAGGCAGGCAACTCAAACAAACCAAGGCCCAAGAAGCCAAACACCAACAAAAGCCACAACCCTCAGAGGAGATGACAAAAACCACATAAAGCCACAAAAAAACCAGAAAGACACCAAACAACTTAGAAAAAAACATAGAACATGACAGACCCAAGGCAGAACTATTTAGCGGACCGACCACTATAATACATGAATTTATAACTTTTACATTTATTTTTCTTGCCTTTCTTACTAGAACTCACAATGAAGCCCTCATTCATCACCTGAACAACATTAATTTAATCACTCTCTTCTAACAAATTATTAACGATGTCACCACAAGACCCCCCAAACTCACATTTTTCTTCAGAATTACAAACTATCCAATCAGATTGATCAATTGGATCATTCAAATTAGTCTTATCATCACCTACATGAAGAGGTGAGAAAGGAAAGGAAATAATAGGGAACCAAAGCAAAAAACATCCAATGCAGAATTAAAATGAGAATTACTAATCTCAAGGGCAATAGACCCCTTCTTGAGGCCCAACAATCACAACCAGAGTATTACCATTCTCAACAACCATGTTATTCATGTTAATAGAGCAATTAGGAGCTGAATAAACAAAATCATATAATGCAATTCCATCATGAATACCATTAGGACTAGCTGGGAGTCGAATTGGGGCTAGCTATATGATTCACCATACAAGTAAAAATAGTATTGACATCCAAATAATCATTAATATCCTCTCTATTTTCACAAGAAATAGCTATAGAATTAACATTAGGCGAAGGAGCATCCATAATATTCGAATTTCCTCATCATCATCATGACTGACATCCTCATTAAGGCAAGCCTTATTAGGAGTTGTTAAATGATTAGAAACCAATGAACTATGAGGTTCAATTTCTTCCTAAGAACTAATGCCATTTCCCATTGTATCAATAATAGACTTAAAACCAACTTCGGAATAACTAAATGGTTAGAAGCCTTAGTAATATGGGTTTTAATTGCTTCTTGAACATTCACATCAAAGATACTCCAATGAGCAACAGTGGCATTCCCCACAAAATCAACAACAGGCTTAGAAACAATTGGAGGAGCCCTATTTTAGTGTGGGTGAAGAATATTACAGCTAGTTTCAGAATGCCCTAGAGATTTGCAATGATCACAAAAGGGAGGAAAATCCTCCAAAATAACTTGTTGAATGTAACCTAAATTATCAGAACCAATCCAAATAGACTTAGGGTAGCATTTGGAAATATCCATTTTGACAAGGACCTGGAAAATAAATGATCGCGATCCAACGACAGTAACATTATTAGTTTTCAAAGGGAGACCGTACCAAATAAGGAGCCCATGCCGTGAAGAATGTGAGGGAGAAGAGATGTTGCCTGAGATTTGGGAACGAAATCCAAATCAGAATGATCGGAGATTCCACAATAATATCAAAAAATTGCGACCAGTGAAACAGTTTCATATAGCAATTGGAAACAAAATAAGAACGATGAGAAAATACTCTACTGTAATCCAAATTGTTAACCAACTTGATTAAAACTTGTCTTTGATATACAATTGTCACATAGCGTTCAACGATCAACTTTAGATTAAAGAAAAACTTATGGATCGAATCGAAAGAGGGTATGCAATTTGAAAAATTTCCAACCAAAGCATACTTGAAAGGTTCAAAAAGAGCAAGTATTTCTTCTTCGAAAATTCACAGGGAAGGAAGCCCGTGATGAGTTATTTTTTTGAGATCAGGAAAATTTCTTAAGGAAGAAGCCCCATACACGAGTTCAAGGAAGGAACGGGTATTCTTTTGCCCACTAAGGAATCCACGGTTATTTAGACGATTAATTTCCATCCGAGTCGAGATGACCGGAGGTGGAACAATATCGAACGAGAAAAAAAAAAAAAAAAAAAAACTAACAAAGAAAGAGGAAAAGAAAAACATGAGAAGAAATCGCAGAGCATTGATGAGCATGGTGAGGCCTAGGAAAGAAAATTACTGCTAGGGCAAAAACCCTAGGAGAAAGCCTTGGAAGGGAAAAAATATTAGTGGAATTATTTTCTATTATTTTTCCCTTTTATAAGGGTTTCAGGTAAAAATTCTAATGCCTACCTGCAAATCTTATCTTCATGTATGTATTGGATTACCATACAATGTTAAGATATTAAACTCTCTCTACCACCACAAATATTATGACATGCAATTAATATCCTCTGCTAAGATAACCATATCTTGATTTTCAACATCAATATGAAATTAAAAAGTTATTGGGCTTATGATTTTGGCTGAGCTTTTGTGGTTATTAATATAATCTTGATTGCTGCTTTCACTGAACTTTCTTCAACTGTTGACTTCAGTCTTGAAGATGTTCTCCAGCTTTCATTATCTCCATGACAAACCCTAAGTTGCAGATCACCATTACTTCCTAAGGGGACTACAACAAAGATCAGATATTTATAACCATTATTCATGATCGAAAAACTAGTGCAGTAAAGTTCACTCTCACACCATCTACATTATCTAATGATCCCCTACAGAACTTACCTATAATTTGCTTTTGCATCTTTATTTACCAGTTTTAAGAATGACGATTCTTTGGAAATCTCTTAATACTTCAAACATCCGGATCAGCAACATCGGGCCAAGCGGAATACTTAATCAATTTTACGTATATAATATAGCCAAATAAAGGAGAAGACAATTATGCACGTTAATCTCTGATTACTGAGAATAAGATATTATACACTAAGAATTAAATAATTAATGGAGACAGTCCTTGCAAGCTGTTAATCACTGCGGATCCCATTTAGAAAATAACAGTAAAGACATACATGCATGTGTGCACTAGGAGAAATTATTCTGTGTGGAGATCGTACGTAGAACATCGTCCGGAGACTAATCAGTCACGTCAGCGGTACCTAGCCACGGTACCGAGCAGTACCGAGCGAAAGAGTGATGTGACGTATTCTGGTTAGTCTCCAAACGGCATTCAAAGTCCGCATGGAATAATTAATCGTATAAGAGCAATCCATCTCATCAACCTTGTTCAAACTGCACAGGTTTTACATTGCCAGTATCAGGAAATAAAAATTTTTATAAGATCTGCAAGACATCTGCAGCAATTTTTTATAATGACATCTTGCAATTTTTCACTGAATTGCAAATTTTTGTTTTGTTTTGTGAGATTATAATAATTTTATCATGTAAACAAAAATATATATTTTTTCAATTTAATGAAAGATTATGATAAAAAATATATTTAATTGGTTGCATGGTTTTCTATTTGTTTTGAACAATTACCTCTAAAAGAAACATGGATTATCTTATAATATTTTATTAAGAAATTAATCCAAAGATAATCCAAACATGAACAATTACTTCTAAAAGAAACATGGATTATCTTATAAAATATTATGATGATCTATGTATATCTTTTACTTAAAATAAAATATCTGATATCTTAAATTAATTTTTTAATAAAATATTCTAAGTGAAATTTCTTTCATATAAAAACCAGAATTTTTAGGGAAATTAAATAACAAGATTCGTTATTTAAGAAAAGGCACTTGAAGAAACATGACGTATCAATTAATCTTTTTGGGTATAAATCTTGGAGTCAAATTAATGTTTCTCTTTATAAATTAATTATCTTGTAAGTGAGTAGCTAAATAATCCTTAAAAATTACCACCATTGTTTAGCTTGGTTGGTGGGCGAGTACGGTTGGGAACCCCCCAATCTGTGCTTGATTCCTCTCGATCGGCAAAGTCTCTTAAATGGTGCTTAATCAAGTGCGGGCCAGGAGATTAATGGGGTTAGTGCCTCTTCTAGGTTAGCCGAAGATTAATCATGCCGCCAACCGCCCTTTCGGGGGTTACAACAGGTGAATTCCCCATTCAAAAAAAAAAAAAAAAATCCTTAAAAATCAGTAAGAAAATTAATTAACAAATAGCGCCTACTGATTAACTGTGACGAGTAAACGAAGGCTTTACTTGAAACTCAATTTGATATCAGAGTGAGACAAAAGGAGAGGCTGGACTTCTTTTCAACAACAGCTTCCTTGATAGGTCTCCATTAGGCCGTATTTTGTTAACTTAAAATAATATTAGTGAAGAAATTATCCTACCTAATTAAATTGTCTTAGCTAGGCTGATCCAGTACTTGTTAATTAGGCCGAAAGGGGAGATAAGATTCGGCTCTACTTGCTTTAATTGTTATTTAATTGTTTCTACTGAAAAGTGAAGGCAAGGACTTCAAAGTTAAAATCAAGGGGATAAAGATTAGATGAAGGGACGGGAAATATAGGAGAAACATAATAATTTATTCATGCTCGCCCCCATTCCTCCGGCCTCTCGCGATCGAACATGCCTCCTGCGCAGGAATCCGGCCACCGACAACCTCCCTCTACCCGACGATCTCGCCCCCACTCCGACATCCGAGCACGGCCACAAACTACCGTCTGAACCAAATTTAGGTTTGCATTTTTTTCTTCAAATTTGCTACTTGGTGGTTTGAACAAGTATTTTCCTATTTCGCTTGGATTGAACAAGTATTTTCCTATAGGGGAGGATATCAATTTTTTTTAAATGCTACAGGTTTTCGGCGGTCTACAGGTAGTTTGGCCACCGGAAACTTCGATACCGGATGGCTTATTATAGCCGCCGAAAGTTTAATAAAGTTGCCGGTAATTTCTGACAATTTACCGATGGTCATTGGTAATACCTGAGGTTTTGGCAGCCGGTAAACGGCCCGGGATTAACCGGCTGTCACCGGCGCTATGACCGTAGGAAATTATCGGCCGTCTAGGCCGCCGGAAAGGCTCCGGTGATTACAACCGCCTAAAATCATTTCCTACGCAGTTTATTCCAGCTGTTTTCGAATCGCTGGAAAAACGCCGGTATTTTACGAAACTGCCGGAAATCTTAGAGAAACTGCCGGAAAAAAAATTACCACTAGTAATACCTGAATTTCCTATAGGTGAAATACTTCTCAAGGAAAAATATTAATTGGATACTGGGCTATTCGACTAACAAGCCGCTTTAAGACGATTACTTTTTTAGAGCTCGTTAAGTGAATTCATTAAATTAGACATCTCGATCGAGCTAAACGTACAATATACATTTTTCTTATTTTCTTTTTAACCATGTATGAAGCTAATTATGTAATGCTCAAGCCCAAATCCAAATCTATAAATAGAGGGTCGAGAGGGAACTTTCTTTTTATAAATTTCAATAATCAATTATATTTTATAGAAATCTCAAAACTTCTTATTGTAGAATTCTTTTCTCTCCTCTATTTCCTTATTCTCTTTTACACTCATAGTTTTCAGTACAAATGGGTGTGATTCATGGATAATTCTAAATTTAACATCTTAAAAGGTGCAATGAGTGTGAAGAATATCAATAACTAGAATAAAAGTACTATATAAAGTAGAACAATATACATATCAAAGAGGTTGAGAAGATTCTGTCAACATAGAGAATATGGAGTTTAGTACTATTCGACAACTTGATGAATTTGATGAGAAGAGGATGCCTAGATAGGGTGTGTTGAAGAGAGTTTCGAGAACCACTCATTGAGTGGGGATGCTTTAGGATCCTCTGATTATATTGCGAGAAGAAGACTTTTTGGACTTAGAGCATGGGCCTCTGCTCTATTTGTCGATAAGTCATACTATCCTGACAACGAGGAGCCAACTTTAACATTTCAGAATGAAAGGAGATCTGAGAAGATGAAATCATTGTTAGTCAATCCCTTCTTAAAAGACATTATTGAGGACAAGTCTAAAAAAAAATTAAAGTCCCTCACTTGAATTTGTGTAATGGAAAGATGGACCATACTGACTATATTGCATACTTTGAGTCAGTCGTCTTTCTTCTTGATTATGGTGATGTATTAAAGTGTATGTTAGTTTTCACTTCCTTAAAGAATTTCCTCTAAGGTGGATATCATATCTATCACTCAAAGTTATCAATTCATTTATATATCAAGTTGATCAAGAGAATGTTTGTGATTCAAATCTCTAGTGTCCAAATGCTGCTGAAGAACTTGCATGCCATATTAAGACTAAGGCAAGAGTTGAGTGAGTTGCCAAAGTATTATATTACTAGAATACAAATGGGAAAGCATGAATTGAAGGATTTAGAACCGGATGTGACCTAGAATACTCTCACCCATGGCATGTATAAAGGCCTTTTCAGGTATGCAATGAAACTTGCATATGTCATGCACTTTTATTGAGTTGTTTGAACCCACTAATAGTCATAGAAATGTCAAGAAGTACATCAGGGATATTAGCACATATACTATGACCATGTATAAATAAAAAATCCATTTAGAAGAAAAATACTTGTAATATCCCAAGGACCAAATACGTTGCCCAAAGAGTCTCTATCATGATTAGAGGAGATCTTCTTAGCATAAAACAAAATACCTGATAGCTTTGAGAGGTGAATAAGAAATGAAGAAAGGAAGAATGATCATCATTGTAAGAGGGTCTTTCTTCCTTCAATTCTCCCACAGTCCACTATAAAACCCATATGAGTCTCATCATCCAAGTTCTTCGAGGCCATTCAAAATAAATATTTCTTCTAAAGGTTGATGCTTATGAGGGTCGACAGTTACCAATGTGACTAATCAAAGTATTATTCTTACCATCATGACTATGAACATAACATTGAGAAGTGTTGATGCCTATGGAGGTCTTCAAAAAGGTAGATAAACTTAAAAAGAATGTTATTACTGATGTAGGAAGAAGGATGGGGAAGCTGCCTATGGAGGAGGTCTACAACGAATCAATCCTGACTTATGTGTGATTTATATTAATGTGGTATGTAGCTCCTGTAATCCATGGAGGAGTTGGAAAAGAGTCTTCTAATTGAGCTAGCCTTAAATTACTTTGGCCAAGAGAGGTAAACTTTGTGAGTAACTCAAAGGTGCTAACATCAAGGTGTTAGTAATCATCTTTCCTAAGCTGATCGGCCAACAATTTGTAACTCCTACATTGATTTCGTGGTAATCATATCACTCATCATCATGTTTCAAATTGTTGTTTCAAATTGTAAGCATTCACATAGACATAAGGAGCATGAACATTATCTTCTAGGTGCTTCTTAGCTACTAGCAACTTCTAGTCCTCTCTTCAGCTTCTTTTGAGAGCATAAGGAGATGAAAGGGGTAATTGATTTAATATAAATTGCCTTGGGGAAATGAGAATGGAAATTTATTATTATGACCGACTTCATAATAGTTGATGCATTGCCTATCTATAATGTAATATTTAACCAACCAATATTGAACAACTTATGAGCAGTCTCTTTGCTTACCATGTTATTATGAAGTTTTCAATTGGAGGTAATGTAATGATATTAAGTGCAACAATCAAGGGATTTCCATCTCAAAGCAAAGGGTAATTTATAAGAAAATAGTCTCCAACTCTATGTATAAAGAAGGACTAGGTTAGATACTGCATAAGTCATTGAGAAAGCATCTCTTTCTAAAGAAAATTCAAATCGTAATGGCTAATAGAAGTTTTCATGAGATTAGTATTGTGGGGTGACGACAAAAAATCAAGTATAAATGTTGATCATCATGGACACTTGATGACATGCTTGTTCTCTCTCGTTGCATGTGGAGAGACTAATAATCAAGGAGCTAGGTGTCAGACATTTCTAATTGTTAAATATTGGATAATAATTTACTGACGACAAAATCATCATGGGAAAATAATGATTGTTAGTGTGACGATTTAGTGTGGAGTGTTTTTTTATGTGGTTAAAATCTACATTGGAGCCTGCGCATGCATTAAAATATAAAAAATGTTACAAGACCCTAAAGGATCAATAGCTCTATAAAAATATAGTATTTAAAGCAAAATCTAATGAGCCTATGATCCTAACTAATACAATAATCAAGAGAAAAAAAGAAAACCAAGGAGGCAAGAAACCAACCCACCAAAAAAGGAAACCATCTAGAATTCAATGAAGCACCAAAGCCAACCAACAACCATCATCCAACACATGGACGACAACCAAAAGAGCACACTCAGCGCCTCCAAAGAGCAAAAACCTGTAAAAATAGGGGAAGACCAGCAATCGACAGAGAAAAAGCCTAAGGCTCAAGAAGACAGTCACCCAACAAATTACAAAAAACAAATGCCAACCCATAAGAACTAATGAAGCTACTTAGATCTAGAAGCTTTGCCAACCGAATATTTGAAATTCTGAACCAAATTTTTTTTATGCTTATTGCCATTCTTGCTAGAAATAGAAGTATAGCCAACATTATCGACCATCACCACATTCAAATCAATATCTTCCAGGAACACATTACAACTAGTGTGGAGTTTTAGGTCGTGTTAGTGGTAAACTTTAGTGTTTCACATCAATTGATGATATCTAATGTCCACATCTTTCAACAACGTGCTTCAGAATTCTTTGAGTCAAAGAATTCTCTCCACTAAAGCCCTATTAAGGGATCTCCTTTAATATGTATTGAAGAATAACCTATTTTTAGATTTATAGAGGGCAGTTCATCAGATGGTTATATTTAATCCCCATCATAATTTTGTGTTCTTGAGATATCTTAATATTTTAATGATATCATAAATGGATAATCTTAGGCTTATCGGGTTTCTCTCATTGAGATGTGCATTTCTACCATAAAAGATAGCATGTAAAATTTAGAAGTCTTATGCTTCTTCAAAAGATCTAACAAAGTCACAACTATACTATTTTTGCTTATTTTATGTTTGTTTTGGCTCAGATCACGACCTTCTTAGTATCATTGGGTTATATATTTTCAATGAGAATCTTATTTCAAATTTTTTGGTTAAAACCCGCAGAAGGGCCTATGAGTTAATATCAAAAATTCGGTTACACAGTCCTTAAAAGGATCCACAGCTCTCTAAAGCTCGAACGAGCTACAAGCAAAAAAGAAATAAAACCTATGAGCCGGTGGTTCCTTATCCTAAGAGTACAAGAAATGCATAAAAAGTAATCGGGCTGTGAGCTGACAACACCCAAAAAAGGAAGATCAGAAGATTCTCGTTCAGCTCCATCTTCCTGCAAAAATGTTGAAGAAAACAGAACAGCAAAAAAAGAAACAAAAAAAGGAGTACCTTGCACTCATTGAAGCTTCCGGAATTCAAAATGGAAATAACCCTACAAGGCACTCTCCAAAATGCAAAATCAGACATAAAGAACTTAAAACTGACATTGTAATAGGACTTGTAATTGTAGACAGAAAACATCCTCAGATAACTCCAACCAAAACACATGAAATTATGATTAATCTCCTTACTCATCTCCACAAAATTGAACCAATTGTTGCAGATACAAGAATTAGAAAAAATATTCCACCTCCAGCAATCACCCAAAGACAAATAAACATTAATCTTCAACCAAGATATATCCAAAAAAGTATGAACTGGAATAATACAGTTTCCCACAACTAAAATCTGCCAGCAAACGTAGTAGTTCCAGTAAAAGGATGACTGAATGGTAATCGACTAGAACACATTAAAATAAGAAGCAGAGACAAGATTGGCATAATGAGAAACAACATCAACCAATGAAATATTACAATTCCCCACAAATAAATTCTGCCAGCTAACACAGTTGTACCAGCATACGGTAATCGACTGGAACACAGTAGAATAAAAAACATAGACAAGATTGGCATAATGAAAAATGGCAGCAACAAAGCCCAGCATGAAGTTCACAATAAGGGATAAGTAAAAACTGCAAACACAGTGCATATCAAAGATAAACACAAAGAAAAACCAACCAGGCAAATATACATAGAACTCAACCATGGCGAATGTAAGGTAGGCCAGTTTTATCCAAATTAATCATACCTTGTAACTGATGATGCAGACTTCTAGGATCTAACTCCTCATAATTATGAATATTGCAACCTCTTTTAGCTAACAAATTCGTACAAACATTAGCTTCACGATAAATATGAGAAATATAGTAAGTGACACTAGAAAGAGAGTGCTTAATCTTCCTAATGAGATAGAAATTGTTAGGATTGCCAGGAATAATATTGTTAATGATTTGGATAAGAAGCATAGCATCCACCTCAATCCAGATGAATCCAATACCCAAATTGGTACATATTTTCAGCCCATATAAAAGAGCTTTGAGCTTAGCTGAAATAGCAGTAGTACTTTGAATCGGAGCAGAGTAAGCAGCAATAACATTACCAATGCAGTCTCTAATAATCCCACCCGCACCAGCACCTTTAGGACCAACAGACCCATCAAAATTAAGCTTGACATAAGGAGGTTTGGGTTTAATCCATTTCACAATTTTATCAGCAGAATTAAAAGTAATATCGAAAAAAGTAAGACCCAAATTTTTAGCAAAATCAATACAGTTACTAAAATTCTAACTAGAAAGGAGATTGTAAGAATGCAGCTGGAAGATTTTATGCTCTATATTAGAAATGATGATAAGAGCCTGCATCTTAATACCATGATGCTTAGCCTCATTACGTGCTTTCCAAATGTACCAGACAATAAGAAGGGGAATGAGATTAAAAATGTGACCTTTGGAGACATTCACTCAACTCTTAATAACCGAAATAAAATTATTATAAGTAGTGTGAAGAGATTTATTGGCAAGAATATAAAAAAAGTTTCACACTTTTTGCGCAATTAAGCCATTGACAAATAGATGATCAATACTATCAATGTTAGAACAGCAGAAACATTTAGAGGAAAGATGGATACCTTTCTTTTGAAGCATAAAATCAACCGGTATGTAGCCTTTAATGCATCTCCAAACTAAAATGGAATAAGAAAGAGGAAAGTTTTTATGCCATAAAATAGAAAATAAAACCGAATCATCCTTTTTGACTCTAAAAGTCTCCCAAACTTCTTTCAACAGAAATTTGCCAGAGGAAGAAAGAGACCATAAAATAATGTCTTTATCATGCATCTGTAATGGAACCTTTAAAATCTTCTCCATAATGAAAGGAGGAACCATCTCCAAAAGTTTAGTAATGTCCCAACTATCATTAGTAATAAAATAAGAGACTTTGATTTTGCTTAAAGAACGAGTATTAAGTAAAGAGTCAATAGAAGAATACCCTAACCAATTGTCTTGCCAGAAAAATACATCACCTTTACCTAAACCCAATTGAATGTACTGGTCAGCTTCCCATTTAATATTGCAAAGTCTCTTCCAAATCAAAGAGTCAGAATTTTTATGAAAGCATAAAGACGGATGCATGTTGTGACAGTACTTAATATTCATAAAATGCGCCCAAAAAACGAAAGTTGGTTTTAAAGGAAAATCATAATTTATAAGAGAAAAACTTTAGCAGTATCTTGTAAAGATTTGGAGCCAAGGCCACCTTCATTAAGCACACCACAGCTTTTCTCCCAGGAAGAGCAACGAATTCCATTGCTATTGAATTTAGAACCCCAAAAATTTTGTTAAAAATCCTTTCTAATCTATAACAGATAGAATTCAAAGGAAGTAAGGTATAAAAAAGATAAATAGACATAGAATTTAACACAGACTTGATAAGAACAAGCCTACCACCATAAGACAAGAAATTTGAAGACCAATTGTTTAATTTCTTCTCAATCTTAGTAAAGATATCATCAAACAAAAAATTCCTCTTTTTACCTTTGTAAATGGGGGTCCCTAGATAGGTAATGGGTAAATTTTTGGACTGAAAACCACAAATTCTTTGAATAGCATAAGTTTTATTCTGATTAATAGACTTACTCACAATAAAGGTGCTTTTATCCTTATTGATAGATAACCCACTTTGTTTATAAAAGCTGATAAGAAAGTTGAGCAACAAATTAACATTGTTAATAGAGCCATTCGTGAACAAAATAAAATCGTCAGCAAAGCTAAGGTGGAAAATAGGAAAACCCCTAATGGTATGAAAATTCAAGTTAGGGTGTCTCATATATAAGTCATCCAAGCCTCTAGAAAGATATTCCATAGCAATAATGAAAAGGGCAGGAGACATGGTGTCACCTTGTCTTAGGCCTTTGGAAGATTTGAAAAAACCATTATTCTTACCATTAATGATCACCGAGAAGAAACAATGTTTAATACTATTCTTGATAAGAGATACGAAAGCATTATTAAAACCAAATAAAGATAAAACATTGTAAAGGAAATTCCAGTTGAGATTATCATAAGCTTTGGTAACATTAAGCTTAAAAATAACATTGCAACCCTTAACCTTAACATTAATATCATGAGTCATCTCTTGGGCTAAAAGGACATTATCAAAGATGCTTCTACCTTTAACATAACCAGTTTGATTCAAAGAGATAATTTTAGGCAGAATATTAATCAATCTGTTGGTAATAATCTTGGAGTTAAGCTTATTGAGAAAAGTGCACAAACTAATCGGCCTATAGTCATTCCAATTATTGGGACAATCTTTTTTCGGAATCAGAACAATATTAGTGGAAGAAAAAATTTGGGATAAGGGTTACCCGCAAAAAAATCTTCCACAACTTTAATCACATCTTCCTTGATAGTATCCCAATTATCTTGAAAGAATTTAGTAGTGAAACCGTCAGGGCCCGCAACAACATCGCCATTAAGATTCTTAATGACCTTAAATATTTCAGCTTCAGTAGGGATTTGACAAAGTAGATCATTTTCAACTTCACTAATCATGTTAGGGATAATGTGAGGATTACTAATAGGCAAATAAGAAGAAGTACTATTAAAAATATTCTTAAAATGATCAACAGCAGACTTGCAAATAGATTCATCATAAATAAAAGCATTACCATCATCGTTAATAATTTTGTGAATTTGACTTCTAGTTTTCTTTTTGTTGGCTAAAGCATGAAAAAATTTAGTATTCCTATCACCATCCATGATAAATTTAGCATTTGACTTTTGTTTCCAAAAACATTCTTCCTGAAGTTACATTTGAAAGAGAGAATCTTTGGCTTGATTAAGGGAGAAAAATTTTACCAGGATCCGATCTTTGCTGGTAAATAATATCTAAATCAGTAACTTTAGACTCAGCATCTTTAAAATTAGAAAAGATGTTTTTGAAAATGTACTTATTCCACCATTCAGACATTGCTTGAATCTAGATAACTTAGCCCATAATCTTAACATGCCCGCAATGTTGTTATCAGGATGAACATGAGCATTCCAGTTACAATTAAGCAAAGTAGAGAAATCAGCATGCAACATCCACATATTTTGAAATCTAAAAGCATAAGAAGCATGATGATTGATTTTGTTAATATTCAACAGAATAGGAGAGTGATCAGAAAGAGTTCTACTAATATGCTCAATATTAGAGGTAGGAAAATCCGCAATCCAATCATCATTAAAAAAAAATCTATCCAACCTTTGCCACAAATTAGCTCTATTCCACGTGAAGGGGCTACCAAAAAAACCAATATCATTTAAATTGCAGTCACTAATCATAGAATTAAAATCATCCATAGCATTAGTGTTAGGAGAATTACCACCAATTCTTTCAGAACGATTAGAGATAATGTTAAAGTCTTCTCCCACACACCAAGGGCCATTAATAATATAAGCAAATTGTCTTAATTGATTCCAAAGAGAAATACGATTAATTCTAGTACAGGCAGCATAAATAAAAGAAGCATAACAGTTAACATTAAAGAGAGAGATATAACAATGACAAACTTGAGGTAAATCATCAATAACATTTAAAGAGATAGCATTATTCCACATGATTCAGATTTTGTTGGAGCAGTTAGCAAAGAAATTAGAAAAACCCAAAGTTTTAGCAGTAGACTCAATCTTAGTACGATTAATAAAAGGTTCAATTAAAACAAGTAATTGGATATTATGAATTCTACACAGATTGCTGACTCTAATCTTAGAGTCCTTACCACCAATCCCCCTAACATTCCATAAAAGGGCTTTAATCATTGCAATCTTTTGAAGAAGTTTGAGCTCTTGTGGATATAGGTGTAGCCGGTAACACATTTTTATTTTGTTTACCTTTTTTTCGAAACCACTTTGAAATTGTCCTCTTTAGAACAAGTAGAGTCCTCTCTGTTATGATTGGACAAGGCATTTATAGCTAAATTAGCATTGGAAATATCATTACAACTTGAAGGAGGAATAAACTCACCATCTTCACAATCCTCACTAGCATTACCCACTGAAAAAACAGGCTGTTTATCTTTAACAAAGGATGTCACTAGATTCTAAAAAAAAACTAATATTTTCAACTTCATTAAACATAGATTCGATAGAAACAAAAATAGAAGGTTCAGCAACAACAATAATACCATCAACATTAAAAGCTTTATCCGCTTTATCATCTAAAACAAGAGCACTAGTATTCTGCAAAGCTTCAACCAAATCATTTTCAGTTTCTAAGTTACCATCTATCGAATCAACAACAATTTTTTCTAAGTTATGAGAAATAGGTTGCGGTTCCACCTCAATCTCATTATTCTCGGTATTCTCAACAATTTTTTCACTCACTGGAACATAAACTTTTTGAGTTTCGGCGGAGCCAAGCTTCCCATTTGTCATAACTTTAGTGTTTTTTAGATCAGGATGAAGTTTAAAACAATCAGATTGAGCATGACCATGCATTTTACAATGAGAACAGAAATCTGAAACATTTTTAAATTCAGCTTTTTGAAATACCCGAAAGCTTTGGATCCAACCCAGATTTCTTTGGGATGTTTCTTCGATATATCAACCTCAACAAGAATACAAGCAACTGATGATCTAGTACGGGAGGCCGTAGCCTGATCCGTCTGTAGAGGTCTCCAAAAAATCAAACCCAATGCATGCAGGACCTTTTGATTAAAAAAATGAAGACGAAGGTTGGGGAAAGAAATCCAAACAGAAACAATCAGAGATGCCTCTTTAATATCGAAAAAAGGAGTCCATTTCAGGATACGCATTTGACAGTTGAAAATAAAGTAAGAACGCCTAGCAAAAACGTGACTATAGTCGAGATTGTTAGATAATTGTATAGCAACATGTCTGGAATCAAGCAAACCAACAGAATAGAAACCGAAAAGTTTCAAAGAAGAGAAAAATTGATGGATAGCATCGAGATTAGGTCGTCGTAAGCCAAACTTTCCAACTATAGTAAACTGGAAAGGAGAAGCTAACTTCAAAACTTCCTCATCCGATAATAACACAGCAGGAATACCATTAAAAGTTGTTTGTGTAAGAGAGGGAAGATCATCACATGCGGATGTTTTTCCGGAAAGTACCTCTTTAAAAGATCTGGATCTAGACGGAGAGTTCGAGCCATCACCTTCAAGGTTGAAGAAACCTTTGTTCTTTTGCTCCACAGGCTCAGAGATTTTCCCCCATGAGGTAGAGGAAAGACCTCCCGCCATAATAAAACAAGCACAGAAGGGGCAGAACACCACAAGGGGAAACCAAGGCTCAACGATCGCACAGAAATGCGAAGGAGAAAAGGAGGGAGAGGATCGGAGAAGAGAGGAGCTCGGGAAACCCTAAATAGCCAGAGCGGCTAAGGCAAAGAATCTTATTTCAACTATAAATTCATTGAAAATGGAATTAATTCTGATGATCTCAAAGGCAATATTGAAAGTTTCTGACTTAAATATTTATGTATTTTAAGATCTAAAATCTTACATAAAAAATCATGATGATTCGATGAATTTTTAATGATATGTCAGCTCAGTTGTTATGAATTTAAGCATATTTATAATCACAAAAAAATTAACCTAAAAAAAGATATGTATCTTCAATCGAACTATTTATTCAATTTGTACATTTGAAGAACTTAGTTTGAAAAGTTAATTTGAAAAATAAAAAATTCTCAGAAAACAAATTCAACCTAGAGCTGACTTTGAGCTAGCTATGATTTAACAAATAAAATAAACAATAAGTTAGCTTTATCTAAGCTGAAAATGCCGATTAGTAGAGTTTTAGAATATCTTACATGGTGAGTTATTTTTAAACACAGGACTAGCACTGATGTCATGGCTTAGATTCTTACTTTCAAAGAACCAATATGCTTTCATTAGCTGCCGTATTTTCAGCTCTTCTCATTCTTTCAATCATTTGTAGCACAATTTAATGACTTTTTCAACATAAGATAAATTATTACTCAAAAATACTTTTGTTTAAAATTAATTAAAAGAAAATTTATTATTACTAAATTATGTCAAGTTAAATATAATGCATAATTATTCATTTAAAATTTATTTTAGACTTTTTTTATAATAAAATTTTGATTATAAATTCAGATATTGTTATCTTACTTCGAATGATATCCTCTTTAAATTTTAGAATAAAATCAAAAAATTGAGTCCAATATTTGATATTTTTTAAATTTAGGATTTGTTTGCAACAACTACAAATTTTCTTAAAATTGATTATGAAGTTGTTATAGTAAAAACAACTTAGTTATTGTAGTTTAAAAAGTAATTTTTCATCACAAAATTTTTTAAAAGTGTCAGATAAAATTATTATTGTTATTTGAAAAAGCAAAGCAAAGAAAATGTTGTCTCAAACAGACCCTTAATCTTCACTTATTTCCTAAATAAAATTAAACATTTAATATATGAAATTGATAAATAAATATTATTTGATTATTTCAATGGGCCAGATAATTTATAATGATTTAAGGGCTGTTTCTTTCATGTTACTTAGGAAAATTGTTCGATTGACCATTTCTAACTTTGTGATATGTTTGGTCTGATCAAATCTGAATTCCTTTTCATTATAAGTAATTAGTATTGTCCCATATTAACGTTACCATTGAATTTTATGATATATCAAACTGAAGTAAATCATCACTACACGTAACCTGTAATATTAAAAATATATTCTCCCAAACATTGTTGTCAATATGTGTGAAAATCTCCCACTACTCCCAAGGGAAAGTACATTGAAGCTTTCTCTTTTATTTTTTTATGGTGTATGATGATTATTGTATGATGATTATTTAAATAATTTAAATTAGTAGTAGCATTTTTATCAATTTTGAAATTATATTAATCTCTAAGATATTAAGCTATATGGCATGTTATTTGTATGCTTGTGATAGACCTAGTTTGATAGTGCTTTTTTTATATTTATATTGTTGTTTACGATATAATTGGAACTAATTAATGATTAATTTGGTACAATTTTTTTATTACTTTTTAAAACAACTTTTAGTATGAAAATTTTAATTTTTAAATTAAACTAGAAAATTACTTTAAGAAACAATAAAAAAGCCGTCTCAAACGAAGCCTAAGTTTGATAATTAGCCATATGGCTAATTGAGTTAATGAGAAACCTAATTAAGTGAAGTAGTCTTAATCCTCTAACCAAGTCAGCTGCTTAATTAAGTTTATTAAGTTACATATATATCTCTCTTCATTGATCTAAGATCCATAACAAGGCGATGGAGTCTTATGCATGGATGCAAATACAAAAAGGTATGTGTTATGACATAAAAAATATGCCTAGTGTTTCGAGAATAATAAAATTTCTAGTGAAAATTAATGGTAGATAAGAGAAAAAACATGTCATAAATTTTAAACACATCACATATAAGCTTACATGATTTGATAAAATCAGACTGTATACACAATCGCATAGAGATTAAATATCTTTCTAAGCTTCAAAGGAAGGGAACACAAATGTTCTTTAAATAAAATTGAAGTTAATGATAGGCCATCACTTTCTCATGTTATTGTATGAAAAGAAATTCAACAACGTGTTTGTTGTGAAGAAAAATAAAGATTGAATGTGATGTTAGTATTATTATTATTATTATTTCTCTTTCTATATTTGATGTGAGAGGTTCTTCCTCCTACAATTAAAAACATCTTTTTTTTATGGAACCTAAACGTCTCCTTCTTAGTTCATGCCCTTCTATTGCCAGAGTGCTTGTTGAATTGGATATTACCAAAAAAATGCCCAAAAGAAATATGGGTTGGCCCATAATCATTTGGTGATATGCAGAAAGTTGAATTAGAAAATATTCCTTTTTGTAATCATTGCAAAATACATAAACATGCTTTTGCTGAGTGTTTTATTTTACATCCTCACTTGAGAAAAGAGAAAGCCGAAGATATTGGTAGCAACCTGCCTATTAATGTGCCTTCTGTTTGGTAGTGATGATGCTAACACTAATAAGGAATACGTGGATCCTTCTGATGTTGTTCCTTTTGATGGCTCTAATTAATTAACCCCATGGAAGATATTGTGAAACCTTTATCATCTATTGTTGTTGTCTCAAACCCTGTCGATGAGAATGCTAATTAATACTGTCCATGAAGCTCAAATTTGTAATCAAATGACTCTTTTTGAAGGTTATGATATTTCTTCTAATAGTATTGATGTCTCAAATTTAATTCCAATAATTTTCATTCCTATTTATCATGACGATATGTCTTAGCCTAATTTGGAGGGCTTGCATCAGGAGGTCATGCTTTCTGATGAGGATAATGATGATTCCTATGTTAGATGTAACCCTTTTAGTCTCTCAGTATATATTTGGTAAACCAGAGAGCTTTATTCTGCTGATGAAAGTGGTTTTCACAAAGATGTCAATTTAAATGTTATACAAATCTCAAAAGATGATTCTTTTCTTGTTTCGAGTAAGAAAAAGAGAACAAATAAAAAAAAAATGATAAGAATCTTGGAGTTTCCTGCTGGTGTGCTCAATTGATGGTCTAGTTAACTACTTGTGGCATTGTTGTTGGTCTTGATTGAGTTGCTTATTTGACTTTTGATTGGATTTTCTTTTTGGGGGGTTAGCTCTTTGCCTCCCTTTAGTTCTTCCTTTTTATTTTTTATCCTAGTTAGGGTTTATTGGCTCTCGGATTCTTTTGCATTAGTGGGAAATTGATTCCTTTTAGGATTTGTAATTATTTTTTTGATTTAGCACATAAGCCCTTTGTGGATTTTATTCAAAAAGAAAAAAAGGGGAAAGTCTTCTTAAAAGCCCTAAGAAAATGCTCTCTTAGTTCTCGATCTAAGTTTACAATTTTTCTCCTCTCTCCCTCTTCTCTCAATTTTCCTATGATTATAGGATAAAATGTCCTTTTTTATCATGAACCTATTTATAGTGATAACAAAAGGTAGGTTTAGAGAAGCGAACCCTAACCCCGCCGCTCTGGCGATTTAGGGTTTCCGTTTTCCTATTCCTCTGTTTTCGTTTCTGAGTGTTTTTCCTGCTCGTTTGAGGTGTGATTTCGACTAAAGCTGCGTTGGTCGCTTCTTTGCTCTAAGCCCTGTGAGGGCTTGGTGTCTCATGGCTGCTTCAAAACCCCAAAATCCTTGGGGAGTGATGTCTGAAGATAAGCCGATCTCTAACAAAGGATTCTTTAATCTAGATAAGGAGGAGTCTTCTCCTTCTAAATCGCGTTCGTTCAAGGATGTTCTCGCTGGATCAGGTGATTCCGTTCCTACTTTATCTCATACCACTTTCAATGGGGTTCCTGCTGTTCTTTTATCTGATGAAGATGTGCTTAAGTTAGCTTCACCTTTCCAATATACTTTGGTTGGTAAATTTGGTCTGAACAGACCTAACCTAGATTCCATTCGTAGTTTCTTCACTAACTTAAAATTATCGGGATTTTTTTCTATCGGTCTGTTGGATTCAAGGCATGTTGCCATACAACTCTCGAATGATCTTGATTATAGTAGGATTTTTGCTCGGAGATCTTATTTTATTTTCAATTGTCAAATGCGTATTTTAAAATGGACCCCGTTCTTTGATATCAAGGAAGAATCTCCCATTGTTCCTATATGGATTTCGTTTCCTAATCTTCGGCTTCATTTTTTCAATCAAAAAGTTTTGCATGCACTGGGTTCTATTTTTGGTAGGCCTCTCCAAACGGATCAGGCTACTGCCTCACGTACTAGACCTTCTGTTGCTAGAATTTTAGTTGAAGTTGACATTACCAAAAAGCATGCTAAGGAGATCTGGGTTGGATCGAAAGCTTTCGGTTATATGCAGAAAGTTGAATTCAAAAAAGTTCCGGATTTCTGTTCGCACTGTAAAATTCATAGACATGCTAATACTGACTGTTTTAAACTTCACCCTGAGCTTAAAAAATCAAATTTGCAGGTGGATGGTAAGCTTGGATCCTCCGATCAAGTTTACGTGCCTACTGGGAAGCTAATACAAACTGATCGGTTGGAACCGCTTCCATCATTTGATAACTACGAAGCTGAAGTTGTTGTCTCACAACAAAATTTGCAAAACCCTATTGTTAATACTTCTCTGGATAGGGAGAACAGTGATATTTTTTAAAATGTTAATGAGGATACAGAGCCGAAAATTTTTGTTTCTGTTGATTCCATTCTTAAAGAGATTGGAAGTAGTGTTAATGAGCATGCTTTTTTGACTAACAAGGAAATTTCAGAAAAAAACACAGCTCCAATTTCTATCATAGAGGAAGATATGGCTGGAGATATTAGTGGTGAACTTTATGAAGAAGGGGAATTTCTTCGTAATTGCAACGAAGAGCAAAATAATGAGAAGACGGTTAATAATATCCAAAACTCTGTAAGTAAGAAATTGCATCTTTCTTCTGATATTTCTATTGATAATTCTTCAAAAAAAAAGGCTGAGGCGATTTCTTATTCTAATGCTAATACTTCTGATTCTCAAAATATTGATGATGGTGGATTCACGAAAGTGAACAAAAAGAAAGGTAAGAATGTCAAAAATTCTCAACCTTCTACCGCACGGTCTACCCGTGCCCATAATTCTTCTAAACATCCTTATGATTAAAGTACTCATTTGGAATGTTAGGGGAATTGGGGGAAAAGATTCCATTGCTAGAGTTAAGAATCTTTCTAGAGTGCATGGTATTTCTTTTTTAGTCCTAATTGAACCTCTTATTGCTAATAGTAAAATTGGTACTACTGCTTCTAAATTAGGTTTTCCTAATTTTGTTTATAATTGCTCTAACAAAATTTGGATCTTGTGGAACAATATTATCAATGTCAATATTTTATCGGATCATCCTCAAATTATCAACTGTGAAATTGAATTATTTAATCATAAGTGTTTTGGCTCTTTTGTTTATGCTGCTACTTCTAGAGGTAATCATTTTCCTCTTTGGGAGGAAATGCGTAAATTTGCCATTATTGCTAATGGTCCGTGGTGCATTGGTGGAGACTTTAATATTATCTCCAATGCTTCTGAAAGAAGAGGTGGTAATTTGCCTAATTCTAGTGCTATGGAAGACTTTAATTCTGTTATTTCTGATTGCTCTCTTACTGATATTGGCTTTAGTGGTAATTCTTTTACTTGGAACCGTGCTACTATTTGGCAACGTCTTGATAGAATTCTTTTTAACAATGATTGGCTGTCTAATTTTCCCATCACTACTGTTGAGCACCTTAGTAGAACGTTGTCTGATCACTGTCCTTTACTGCTTAATATCAACGCTAATAGTAGAATTGGAAATACTTCTTTTAGATTTCAAAATATGTGGCTCTATCATCAGGATTTTCAAAATGTTGTTAGAATTAACTGGAATGCGCCTTTATTCCCTAATAATGACATCAAGGGCATGCTTAGACTCTGGTCTAAACTTAGTAGATTAAAACATGTTTTAAACTGGTGGAATAAAAATGTTTTTAAAAACATTTTTTCTAACATTAAGGAAGCTGAATTGAAAGTGCAAGAGCATGAGAATAGTTACATGAGCAATCCTTCCAATGAAAATTTGATTCAACTTAATAGTGCTAAAGACCTTCTGGTTAGTCTTCAGGATCAAGAGGAAATATTCTGGAAACAAAAAGCAAATGTTAAATTTACTGTTGAAGGGGATAGAAACACTAAATTTTTCCATGCTTTGGCTAACCGTAACAGAAATAGGAATTATATTCACAAAATTATGATTAATGATGGCTCTTTCATTGATAATGAGGAACTTATTTGCAATTCTGGAGTGGACCATTTTAAGAATATTTTTCAGAGTAATGATAATACTATTCCTGTTACTAATACTCATATTATTCCTAAAATTGTTGATGATAGGGATAATGAGTTGCTCTGTTTAATCCCTACTGAGGAGGAAATTTCAAATGCTGTTAACGATTTGAACGGGGACTCCATTGCAGGGCCTGATGGTTACACCACTAAATTTTTTCAAAATTGCTGGGAGATGCTCAAACATGATATTATTGAAGCTGCTATTGATTTTTTCAAGGGCACTCCTTACCCTAATTATTTTACTTCTACTAACATTGTGCTCATTCCTAAATCTATAGGGGCTAATAAGTGGAATGATTTTAGACCTATAAGTCTTTGCTCTTTTTTTAATAAACTCATTTCTAAGGTTCTTTCTAAAAGATTGGAGAATATTCTTCCTAGAATTATTTCGAGGAATCAAACCGGTTTTGTTAAAGGTAGAAGCATCTTTGACAATGTTTTACTAACCCAAGAGATGGCTCATGAAATTAATACTAAGGTTAAAGGTGGCAATATCATTTTAAAATTGGATATTTCTAAGGCTTATGATAATCTTAACTGGAATTTTCTTTTTAATATCATGTCTTTATTTGGTTTCTCTGATTCTTTTATTAATCTTATTAAGAACAGTATCAATAACTGTTACTTTTCTGTCTTGATTAATGGTAGGAGTCATGGCTACTTCAAGTCCACCAAAGGTTTAAGACAAGGGGATAATATCTCCCCAGCTCTTTTCATTATTGCTATGGAATATTTATCTAGGGGTATCGAAGATCTTTTTATCCATAATCCTAATCTTTATTTTAGAACTGTTAGAGGCATACCTGTTTCTCATCTTAGTTTTGCTGATGATTTCATTTTGTTCTCAAATGGTTCTATCAATAATATCTCTATTTTAAGTAATTTTTTATTAGATTTTCATTCGGTTTCTGGGTTAGCTATTAACAAGGAAAAAAGTTCTTTTATTGCCAGTAAAACTATTAATAGAAATAGAGTTCTTGCTATCCAAAGGCGTTGTGGTTTTCAATCTAAAAACTTTCCCATTAAGTATTTGGGCATTCCTATTTATAAAGGTAAAAAGAGAAATCACTTGTTTGAAGATATTTTTACTTCTATCCAAAAAAAGTTGCAAAATTGGTCTTCTAACTTTTTATCTCATGGTGGTAGGTTAATTCTTATTAAGTCTGTTCTCAACTCTTTACCCATTTATTTATTCCATTCTCTCAACCCTTCTGCGTCTATTTGCCTTCGTATTGAAAGAATGATAAATAAATTCTTTTGGACTTCTAAGTATAATAGTAATGCTATACATTGAGCTTCTTGGAATAGTATGTGCGGCACGTACAATGAAGGTGGCTTGGGTTGTAAAAATATTACTGATATGGCTAGAGCCTTCTCTCATAAACTTTGGTTTTCCTTTCGTTCTAATGAGAGTTTATGGGCTCATTTTATGAATACTAAATACTGCAAAGATTCTCATCCCCTGCTTAATGTTTTTAAACCTACTGATTCTCCTACTTGGAAAAGGCTTTGCAAAATAAAGTGGCATGCGGAACAGTACATTCAATGGGGTATTGGTGAAGGTAATGTTTTCTTTTGGCAAGATAATTGGATGGGTCCCTGTTCTATTGATAATTATTTTAATACTTGTTCTGTTGAGAATATCAAAGTTGCCAATTTTTTGATTAATGGAACTTGGAACATTGCTAAACTGTTACAGATCCTGCCTTCTTTTTTTGTTGACTTAATTAATATGATCCCTTTATATATGAATTGCAAGGATAAAATTTTGTTCTCTTTGTCTTCTTCGGGCTTGTTTCAAATGAGTAAGGCTTGGGAAGCTTTTAGGATTAAGTACGATAAGTCTATTACTTTCTCTTCGTTATGGCATAATAGTATACCTACTTCTTATTCTATTTTAGCTTGGAGATGTATTAAGGGATTTATTCCTGTGGACACTGTTATTCAAAGAAAAGGTTTTTTCTTACCTTCTAAATGTCAATGTTGTGAGAATATTGAAAGTATAAACCATACTTTTCTTAATGGTCATATTGCGAGGAAGATTTGGGATTACTATTCTGATTTGGCTAATATTAATCAAGGGACTATTTTTAATGATCTTAACCCTTTGTTAAATCTCTGGATGAACAATTCTAAAGGCCATATCCTTAACCTTATCCCAATTCTTATTTTATGGTTCATTTGGAAATCTAGAAATGAATCCAAGCATGCTGGTATTCAAATGGATGCTTCTATTATCATTTCTAATATTAACCACAAAATTACTCATTTTTCTTCTTGTAATTTAATCTCTTATAAACATTTCAGAAATGCTAAACAGTTGGCTGATTTTTTGGGTATTAACTTGAATAGCAATGCTGCCAATTGTAAGAGCAGGCTGGTTATTTGGAGAAAACCGAATGTTCCTTATGTCAAATTAAATACTGATGGTTCGGTTAGGAATAATTTAGCTGGCACTGGGGGCATCATCCGGGATCATGCTGGTAAAGTTTTATCTGTTTTTGCTTCCCCCTTGCAATTTTGCTCTGTTTTGACTGCTGAATTATCCGGTCTTCAATTGGGGATAGATAAGTGTATTACTTTGGGGTTCCATAATGTTTGGATTGAGGTGGATGCTGATCTTGTGGTTCAAATCATTAAAAACAAAGTTCAGGGTAATCCTCAAAATTTCTATCTTATTAGGATAATCCTCAAAATTTCTATCTTATTAGGAAAATTAGAAATTCTCTTGCTACTATTGATTATTATATTTCTCATATTTATCGTGAGGTTAATGCTTGTGCTGACTGGTTGGCTAACTTTGGTTGTCAGCTTGAAAACTATCAAGATCTGAATATTTCTAATTTAAACCCTGTTTTGAAAGGCATGATTTTGTTGGATAAAACTTCCCTCCCTTACATTAGGAAAGGTTGTGTCTCATGACTGTGGGTTTCTTCATTTATAGCATTGTGGGAGCTGGTTGGAATTATTATGACCTGCTTATTAATTCCTTTTTCTTTATCTCTTTGGTGGTCAATTCTGGTGGTAGCTACCTTTGCAGATTATCTGATATCTACTTAATCTTTATTGTTTCTTTCCATATGTTGTCTCTGTGGTTAACAAATATTAATATGGAGTCTCATTTTCTTTTTCCTGTTCGCCACTGTCATGTTTCTTGGGCTCTTATTTTGGTGGTTGAAAATTGTCTTTTGCAAGGTGATGGTACCTTTCCAGATTATCTGGAGAATATGATTAATGTGGAGAACTTTGTGAATTTTGTTCTCGGTTTTATGTCCCAGAATTTTCATTATCTGCATTGTTTCATTCATAATATCATTAACATTCTGAAGATCTCTCTGGACAATGACAGACCAGGGCGCTTAATTAGTTTCTCTGAATTATTCTGGCATTATAGGAATACCAGGCTCTGTTTTGGGAGAGAACTTTTTTATTTCATTCTCTGTAATTTGTTGTATCCTAAACCTAATGCTGAGACGTTTCAAAATTTGGAATCTATTATCACTGTTTTAATTAAGAGTGATCCTAATGTTTGTTATTGGAGTGTTACCTGCAAGATATATGATAGTTGCGGTTGTTATAGCTCTAAAGGTGGCCAGGTTCTTCTTTTGCCTATCATTTTCGTCAATTTCTATTTTCTTTTAATTTTTGCAGGAAGTTCGTGCCAAAAGCCACTCATTGGATCTTCCTTTTTTGGGTGCTGTTGTCTCACAGCCCGATTGTTTTTTGCTTTCAATTTTGTAATCATAGGATAAGGACTGACCGGCTTTTAGGTTTTTGTTTTTTCTTTTTTGGATTGTAGCTCTTCTGAGCACTAGTTAGCTGGTTGGTCCTTTTAAGGACTTTGTAACCGATTTTTGAAGTAACACGTAGGCCCCTCCGCGGGTTTTAACTAAAAAAAAAAAAAAAAAGGTAGGTTTAGAGAAACTTTTACGATATTTCACAAGTTATTAGAAGACTTTTTAAAGAAAATAAAATCTCTAAAAATAAATAAATAATTTATTGAAAATATTTTTATTAATATAAAATCCTAAAAATGTCATTAAAACCTACAAAAATAAAATAGTTAATCTTTCATTTAATGATGAAATTCAACCATATATCTTGTGATGATTTTGCCAAGAAAAAAATTGACTTTACGTTATTATCAATTTCCCACTAAGAGAAACGATTTTTCATATACCTGCTTATATAGGGGTAGGTTTCCTAATATATCCTTCGTTGCATCATAATATTATCATTCATAATACAATTTTATGAACATATCAACAAGATTTTTTACACATTGATCTTCATGATCAGACACTATATAAAAATTATTCATTACCGACGGCTTTCCAGCTGTATTCCGATCGGCGGCCTAATTTTTCAGAAGAATTTTCGGCAACTTTGTTTTAGGCAGCTTTTCCGTCCTTTTTTAATAATTTCTGAAAAATCATATATTTGTAATTTAAGTAATTACTAATTTATAGTTTATTTTAATTAATTATTAATTTATTTTAATTAATTATTAATTTAATAACAGTCTAATTAATTGTTAATTTAATAACTTATTTAATTAATTATTAAATTAAATATTTATTTTTTATTAATTTTAAATTATAATTTTTGTATATTTATAGTTTAAATAAATAATAATAAGCAAAAATTGATGAGATTTTAAAATAAATTTTGGGCTCAGTTCGAATCCCGAGCAAGTGGTTAAGTAGGTAGGAATTTTCTTCCAGAATTATTTTTCGTACTCGGGTTTTATCGGAGCAAAATTTGCTGCCGAAAAGCCGCCTATAAATTCAAAAATCATCGGAAAATGACAAATTTTTGTAGGCTTCCAGTAATATGTGATTTTTTTGTAGTGAGAAAATGATATTCTTTGTTAAATAAATAGTAGTTACAAAACAGTGTGATGTCTCCAGATGATCTGATAACATAATTAAGGACCATAATTGTTACAACCGGCGCTCTAACAATTGTTATTGGAGCTCATAAACCCTTCCATAGGCTTAATATAAAAAGTAGATCTTTATACATATCATATGCATCTAGTTTTATTTGTTCCTTTACAAAATATTTTCATCCATTTATGCTAAATAAAATACATTATAATTTTTGAAAAATAACACATTAAATGTTTGAAGATCTACTGATTATAGATTATGATATATTACTTTGAATGGTTCCTTATCTTCTCGAAAAGTAATTGAATTATAGTAATTTAATGTAAAATGTATTTATTATTTTTGCTATAATTATAATACCGTACGATCAGAAACTTATTATAAATTTAAAAATTTATTAGAGAAATGAATATCTATCAAAACCCTTTATCATTTGGATCGAACAATTATCAGGATGTGATGTGCTGCAAAATTACTAGATCCTCATGATCAAACACTTTAGGAAAATCATCTATTACCTGCGGCATTTTCCGGCGCCAATTGAGCATTTTCCCGCGGACTGTGAATTTACTAGTGGCTTTTTGGCGAAAAATTTGTGCTGGTAAAACCCGCGTAGGAAAAATTTTCCACCGGATTGTGAAAACTGTTAGAAAATTGTCCACCTGAACTCTGCCAAAAAATTCCACCGGTAAAAAATAATTTTCCTGTAGTTAAAATTTTTTATTCGTTCAATTATGCATTCAAATGGGAAATAGAGTTTGATTAATTTGCCATTCTCAATCTTCTCCTTTTGTTCGGTGTTTGGGCTTCTTATTAGAGTCGTCATATGAATTGATGATAATTATTTAGGTTAAAAATATTCATTAGTTTCATATTGATCACAAAAGCTTTCTTCGCATTTGATTGGCAAAACTTTCATCTAAGTATGCCACAATATCAAACTTTCATCTAGCAAAGACTAATGGAAAAATTTGGGACAGAGAGGAGAGAATAAAGCTAGGGATAATAAAAAAAAAAAGAGGGACCAGACTCGGGCTCTATTTCAGGAGAGAATATTACTGGGTCTGGACAGTTTGATAAAGATGATCCAAAGTCCATTAAGGCCGCAATAACCAGTTCACATTGTCATGAACATAAGGTTACTTGTAATTAATATAATTATATTATATCTATACATTCAGGGATATGACTGTCCTTTGTGATGATCCATCCGATTAAAATTAATCAAAATGATTATTAGTAGCTAGAAGGCTAGGAGCTAATTAAACATCTGGTTATTTCAACACAAACTTGAATTTTGCATTTTTTTTTATTCCTTAATCTTTTCCATTTCAGCTTATATGGAGTTCCTGGAGACTCTCTTAGATGTGAAAACTTTCAGGACAATTCTGATGTTTTCTTGCTTCATTTGATGGCCCTTTCAGAGTTATTAGGAAAATAAATGACAATGTTTATCAAATAGACCTCTTTGGCGACTACAATATATCAGCTATAAATGTTGCAGATTTGAATTCTCACTATGACCTCGAGTTCTCTCCTACCCGGAAGAATGACACTGGAGTGTGTTTAATTCTGCGTTTGTATATTTCTATATATATATAAATGAATATGGAGAGGATGATTAATGAGAAAACTTTCTGACTCTATTTTTAGAGTTGTTATGTATCCTGCACTTGTGCAGGAGGCAGTATTTATGTTTGTCCGAGTCCCGTTAAGTATTGTTCTCCACTCTGGGTGCTAGGGCCAGCAAGAAGAATACTTCTTGTTCTCTGTTGGAGGTTCGTCCAAGGTGAAGCTTCCCGGTTGCAGCGTCATTTGATTGAGTGCAATAATTCCTTCATTGACGTTGTAATCTTTACCATTTTCTTTTATTTCTTTAACATATTTGCATCTCTTTAATATAATTAACATGATCAACATGTTGATTGTCGATGTGGCCCATTTTGTTTTATTTATATAATATTGAAAGCAGACCATCTGACTAGTAGCTGACAACATGTATCATCAGGCACTCAATGTAGTTTTGGCTTTTCTGATGGCTTCTTCTAGATTAGACTCTTTCAGTGCATGATTCCCATTACTTGCATTATATAACATATGAACTTAATCAACATATCAACTAATGAATGAGACATGCGAGCTGTCATATGATGAACATCTTTCCTCTAACCACAGCATGGACTATATGCCAACTTTATTCAACTAAAAAATATTATTTTTATGGACACATATAACGTACTTCCTGGCTATTATATGCCTGCAGCTTATAATATAGATTTCCTGATGAATATGTGCTTCATTCACATACCCGACAGAATGATGAAGACAGTTCATTTTCTAACTTTTGCTATTTTTTCTATCAATGGAGTCTGTACAATTCTCAGGAAGTATTAGGAAAATATTATTTGGTCAACTTACTTGGGGTAGGGTCAATTGCCAGTTACGTGGAGAAGTTGCTAACATTGTAATATACAAAGTAATTTTTTATAAGTAGCTTATCTTGATCGATGTAGCTGTTGGTTGAGAGTTTTGACTATCAACTAAGAGATTTTGGATTCGAGTTATGCGTATGTGATGTGCGTGTGAGTTTGTTTTAATTGACCTTAATGTCCCCAAAAAAATTAATAGCGATTTTGATGCTCGTAGACGTGTTAGACGTAGGTTACAGATATACTGTGATGACTCATATCGTCAATTAATATGTGGCATTCGGCAATTGGACGGGAAAATTTGTGATATAATGTTATGATTAAATTTCAACATTATATATTTTATAATTATTTAATTTAGAATAAAAAATAAATTATATTTTTATTTTTTTTAAAATTAATTTAATAGAATAGAGTTAATATGTGGGGCAAGATGGAGCACATCATGCATAATATCAAATTGCTAAATGCTATACAACTTTTGGCTACGACCCTTGGTTGTATTCTAATAGCATGTGGGCACAAGTTTGGAAATTAAAGATTGTGTATTTATTGTTGTTTCTTTGCGCATCTAAATTATTACAAAAATAGTTAATTATGCTAACTAATTATCTTTGAAAAGTCTTGCATGATTGCAATTCTTACTTTTAGAATTAATTATTTTTTATATCCCTGATCTATTTGAGGAAAAATTATTATGTGCAGAGATACGTGGATTTTTTCTCTCTTGTACACTGGATGTGTACAAGAGAGAGAATATCAACGTGTCTTCTTGTGATCGTAGTCTGGACTAAAAGCCGTGTCCGAACTCTGCACGTTATAATCTCTCCTATTTTAAACGGTTGTAGTTTCCTGCAAAATAAGTTTTATATTTATTGTGGGAGAGTTAGAATTTTTTGTAGTTATTAGGTTATCAAAGGCTCAAAGCTATTTTTTTCCTAATAACTTGAAAGAAGTAGCTTTTATGCATCCCCTACTTGTTTAATTAAGAGAGCAATTTTTTTTTTTAATTCAAACCGACGGAGGGGCCTACGCGTTAATTAATGATAAAATTACAAAGTCCTTAAAAGGACCTCGCGCTCACTACTACTCATAAGAGCTACAAAATTAAAGGTAAAAAAACCTACGAGCTCAAGGTCCTTACTATAGAAAATACATAACAGCCTAGGTACATTCTACGGTGCTTAAGAACGAGCACCCAAAAAGAGGGAAGAATAGAAATCCTATCCATCACGAACAGCTTCCCAGCAAAAATCCAGAAATCCCTTCTACCAGCACAGAAAACCTGCACAAGCAGCAAAAAGCCCACAAAAAACCAACAAAAATTTATACAATAGAAAACATTAAAGGCAACAAAAACCCACCGGTACTAACAGCTAACCAAAATGATGACAGCGGGTATACGACGACAGCAATTATTCAACTTCCAGGGAAAGAGAAACAATCTCTCAGGCGAGAGAAGAACAAAGAAATTCCAGACGGCCGCCAATTTCCCCAAGTAAAACACAGCCAGCCAATTCCACACCCCCATATAATACACCATAGAATGCCAACTCCTCCACACCTCCAAATTACCCAAGTTAATCCTCCACACCCTACCAACAATGCAAGAATTCAAATTCCCCAAGTTAAAACTCCACACCACCAAAAAATACAAAAGGGAAAGCCAGCTCCAAAGCCGAATCAACAGCAGGCCACATAACACAAAGAACACACCAGCCTCACCAAAACTACGAGGCTCTAGTAACAACATCAAGCAACAAAACTCAACAACAAGCACAGCCCAACACAGACAAATCACAAAGAAAATGAAGAAAGCAATTATGTTGTAATAGATAGAACATATCAAAGCTTGCATAGGTAGCTCACATGCTCATCTTAAAGATTTAGAAAAATTAGTGATCATTGATCCTTACTCGAAACCACCATCTTCGCCTAAACTCCACTTTGTGATAAACACTCCAACAATTCGCACGCATATATTTTTAAATTAAGCAAATTAGGGCTAGATGTCTATATGATATTAAGCCAATGGAGCCTGACTACAGTCATGCAAGTTATGCAAAAATTAAGTCCATGACTTACTTGACTCATATTTGACCACAACAAATATAGTAGAAAATAAGCCATTATTAGCTTGAATAGCAACAACAGTCATTGAAGCCAAGTATTGGCCAACCACCAATTTTCGATGCTCATCTTAATAGTCAGGTGATTTCCCTTCTTATCAAGAGAACACAATAGCTCACCATTTCTCAAATTTTGATATTTCTTGTTGACCATCATTTGATGCATTGATATCTGATATTTGTATTCTCAATTGTCTAGTCTCCTTCATATTAAAAAAATGATCAAATAGAGCACATTCCATCTTTTTTCTATCCAATATATATTCTTAATGGACTCTCTTATGATGCCAACCAACGATCAATGTTTGACACCCATGCATTATCCACCAACATAAAATGTTATAGACTTTGTTGCCCAGGTTCTAACCAGTCTGATCTCCTCCAATAATATATAGCTTTAAGACAATAAGATTCATATTATCGCCAAGAAAAGTTCTCTCATCATTCAAGCCTATTACATTAAATTAATGTTATCAGAGAGGACTTCCTTCATGATTTTTTACTAATGTTATTGAAATCATTTCAATTGCATAAAGCTTTATAAAATTTCCCCTTATTTTTTCACATAATTAAACATGATATCACTGATCATCTTCAAATTATTTATGATTTTTATTTCATATTAATTTTCTCTTCCATATCACAAATATATTCATTCGAACGCACAAAGAACTTGGTAACAATAATAACTAAAAGTCAAAGAGTATTTAATTCCCTTGGAACAAAAACCAACTATTAATGGCTGATATTAAAACACATTTCATTTGTAAAGTCGCCATAATTCAACCTTTTACTAATGTTAGATTGACGAGTTCCCCCCCAAATCATACAAAAAGAAAGCAGTTGTTGCGTCCATCTGTTCAATCATCACCCTTCCAGTTGTACGATGAAAAAAAAAAAAAAGAGAGAGAGAGAAAAGCATGACTCATGTATATTTTTTTATTTATGTCCCTATCATTAAATGAATAATTATCATCAGATTGGACTTATGGTGTTCATTAAATTTATCAACTACTAATTATGTGTTTCAGCAACTCTGAAGGAGATTTTGTTTTATAAATACGATTGAGTTACTGGAATTTTATTATTGCAAGGTTCCCTTGCCACGCAACTAATGATCTGATTAATTAGAGCAACTTGTTAATTAATTATGATCAACGACAACTAATACTCTACATTACATGCATGCTAATAATCTTTTCAATAAATAAAGATATTCAAATGGAGTAGCCCTGAACCTAAGTTTATTATTACTGTCTTGGTCTCTCTCCAAGTTCATCACCATCGCCAGGAGTTCTAATTTATGTGGTGTGAAGGACATCAGTTTTTTTTTTTTGGGTTAATTAAAACCCACGGAGGGGCCTACGCATTAATATTAAAAAATCAGTTACAAGGTCCTTAGAAGGAACCTCCAGCTCGCTACGCTCAGGAGAGCTACAATAAAAATCAAAATAAAACCTAAGAGCCGATGGTTCCTTTTTCTACTAATACAAATTAAAATACATAAAGAAAAACTTGGGCTGCAAGGCAACAACACCCAAAAAAAGGAAGAGTAGATTAAACTCGTTTAGCACAATCTTCCTGCAAAAATATTGATCAAAATTCAAAGGGCATGGAAAAGAACGAAAAGAGAGAACCTTGCAATCATTGAAGCTCCAGCACTCAGAAGAATATTGTTCCTGCAAAGCACGCTCCAAAAAGAGATATTAGATAAGTAGTAAATAGAAGGAATTTTAGACCAATCAATATAAAACCTGAAGAGCAATAACAGAGTGATATGTGATTTGCTCGCAGTGACCGAAGTGATCAGAGAAGAAATTCTCCTTTGTAATCACCTTACTATAGACACAACTTCTCTTAGGAAACCCAGAAAAATTCAAGACAAAAACCCCTTAGTGGCCACCATCCAGATAGTAAAATAATTATGCGAGCTATAAGAGATAGACCAAACCGAGTAACATAGCTTAAACACGCAGTGGAGACGCTTACCACCAAGGTCCAGCCAAAAGAACCCAAACCACCAAATATCCTCCGTTAAAACACACATAAGGGAATAATGAAAGCTATAAAGATAACCCAACCAAAGAACTAGAAACAAATAAAAACAGACCCAAAAATAAAAAATAGGGTAGTTAAGCATGACGAATATAAGGGAGCCCAGTTTTATCCAGAAAAATCATTCCTTTAAGAGGGGAATGCAGATTCGTCACAGACAAATCGTGAAAAGTGTCACTTTGGGAACTAACTTTAGCCAGCCAATCCGCACAGGCGTTACCTTCACGATAGATATGGGAGATATTACAAGTAAGCATCATCTTAATTTTCCTAATAGTATAAAAATCTTGTGGGGTACCAGCATTGTTCTCAGAAATCACATGAATAACAATTTTAGAGTCGACTTCAATGTTCACATGATGAAACCACCCAACCTCAGACAAAGGTCTAAACCATAAGATAACTCAATAGCTCGGCAGTCAACACAGAACAAAAATTCAGAGGCCCAGAGAAAACAACCATAGGATTACCAAGATGGTTGCGTATAATACCACCCATGCCAGCAGAATTTATACCAACAAAACCATTCATATTAAGTTTTACATAAGGAAAAATATGTTTTAACCATCTAACAATACAGTCCAGCTTAACCGCAATAGCAGCAATAGTATTTAAGCCAAAATAATTGATTAGCTAACATAGTACAGTTAGTGTAGTTTTTTGAGAAAATAAGGTTAACAAAGAGCAATTGCAAAACCTTATTTCTAATATTGGTAATAATCTGATTAGCATTCATCTTAATATCATTTTGTTTAGACTCATTTCTAGCTTTCCAAAGGTACCAAATAATCATAATGGGAAGTAAGTTCTGAATATGACCTTTACCCTTCGTAAACCACATTTTAAGAGTATTATTCAAATCCCAAGTAGTATTAAAAACCCCCAACCCTGCCAGATTAAAGAAATGGGACCAAACACGGCGACCAATAATACTATTAACAAAAACATGTTGAATGCTCTCAATAAACATTGACATTTAGAAACAAGAAAAAAACCTTTCTTCCATAATCTGTTATCAACAGGCAAATAACCTTTAAGGCATCTCCAGGTTAATAAATAATAAGATAAAGGAATAATGTTATGCCAAAGAGCCTAAAAAATGTGTGAAGTTTCCTCTTTAACTCTAATATTCTCCCAAAGCTTATTAAGACTAAAATCACCCGTAGACGATAGTTTAAAAAGAATTTTATCTTTATTATGTAAATGTAACTGGATTTGAAAGATAATATCAATAATCTCTTGAGGGACCACCTCCTAAAGCTTAGACATGTTTCAATCACCATTGTGAAAGAATTCATTAACTTTGATGTTAGTGTTGGTATGGGTGTTAAGATAATCATCAATAGAGGAAAACCCCAACCAATTATCCTGCCAGAAAGAGACCTCCCCATTACCGATCCCCCATTGAATATTCAAATCAGCTTCCCATTTGATTTTGCAAATTCTTTTCCAAACAGGGGAATCAGAAGATTTGTAATAACAAATCAGAGAATTAATACACTTACAATATTTTGCTTTCATAAACTTAGCCCAAAGACTAATATTAGATCTAAATCCAAACCACAATTTATGAGAAAAGGCATGTACAATATCAGGAATGGATTTGCAACCAAGGGAACCTTCTTTATAAACCCCACACATATTTTTCCACTTCGCCCAATTAATACAAGATTTATTGTTAGTAGCACACCAAAAAAACTTGTTTATCATTTTTTCCATTCTCATGCAAACATTAGAAGGAGGTTGCAACGTATGAAATATAAATACAGGAATAAAACTCAGAACACTTTTAATCAAAATCAACCTCCCTCCAAAAGAAAGGAAATTAGAAGACCAATGCGTGAATTTCCTTCGAAAGATAGTAAAAATATTGTCAAAAAGCATAGTTTTTTTCCTACCTTTAAGCAGAGGAGTACTAAAATATTTAATAGGCAGAGAAGACGGGTTAAAGCCACAAATTCTTTTAATCTTATTCAAATGGTTACTATTCATAGATTTGTCAGAGATAAAGTTACTCTTATCCCTATTAATTGAAAGACCACTAGTATTCTGGAAAACATCTACAAATTGAACCAAAGTTTTAACATTTTTTATAGATCGAAGCATTAGAGAAGATAATAAAATCATCAGCAACACTAAGGTGAGTGATGGGAAAACCACCCGACGTGCGAAAAGTAAGGTTAGGATACCTTCTGTAAAGATACTCTAAGCCCCTAGAGAGATATTCCATTGCTATAATAAAAAGAAAAGGGGATAAAGGATCCCCTTGTCTAAGACGATTCTTGGATTTAAAAAAACCATGATTACTACCATTTATGATAACATAAAAGAAAAAGTTTTCAATTCTATGCTTAATAAGCTTAAGGAAAAAATGATTAAAGCCAAACATAGACAATATTTAATAAAGGTAATCCCAATTCAAATTGTCATACGCCTTAGTAATATCAAGTTTAAAAAGGATTTTACGTCCAATACCTTTAGCATTAATATCATGAACCATCTCTTGGGCTAATAAAATGTTGTAAAAAATGCTTCTGCCTTTAACAAAACCGGTTTGGTTGTAGGAAATAATTCTAGGCAAAATTAATGCTAATCTAGAGGCAATGATTTTCGCCATAAGTTTGTTAAAGAAAGTACAAAGACTGATAGATCTAAAATCATTACAATAGGTAGTAATCTTTTTTAGGGATAAGGACAATATTTGTGGAGGAAAAAAATTTAGGGTAAGGATTACCACTAAAGAAATCATGCACAGCTTCCACCACATCAATTTTAATAATATCTCAAGTTTTATAAAAAAAAATTAATAGTAAAACCATCAGGCCTAGCCACAGAATCCCCATTCATGTCTTTATAGTGTTCCAAAGTTCATCTTCCAAAGGAAGTTGAGTAAGCAAAAAAATTATCTTCCTCACCCAAGAGAATAGGGATGACATTGGGGTTAATAATAGAATTTGTAGAATTTGCAGCATTAAAAATATCTTTAAAATATTCCACACCAGAAGTAACAATAGTATCTTCAGTATCATAAACACAACCTTGGTTGTCAATTAACCAACCTGTGAATTGAATATAACTTTTAATTCTACTTTTGTTAGCTAAAGCATGAAAGAAAGAAGATAACAAATAATATTATATTATACTTTTATGTTTTCTTAGATTTATTAAGAGATGCTAGCTCTATTTTACATAGAGTACTTGGTGTTATTTTTATGAACTTGTAATTAAAATGATTTATCTATTAAAGTTTTTAAGATCATTATTATCTCAGAACTCTTCCTGAGTGATGAGAACTTATATGCAGTGATTTTATGAATTTTCAAATGAAACATCTGTAGTTTCATTGTCTGTTGCTTTTTTATAATTAGAAGCTCGCATATTTGATAAAATTCTTTCTTTTCTCATTTTGATCTTTATTTGATAACCCTTTGCATGAAAATTTCCTTACTGGTTATGTTTTTCAAATCTTTGTAGCTGGAGTTTTTATGGATGTTGATGATTATTGAAGCTTCTCATATGCCATTTGGATTGATTCTCAAGAGAAGGGCTTCCGGTAAAAAGTGATTTTTGAAAGAAAGTAAGTGCTTCGTTTGACATGATTTTTTTATTATTTCTTGAAACAACTTTTTAATTTTTTATTTTTGTACTAAAAATTATTTTAAGAAATAGTAAAAAAGTCATTCCAAATGGAGCTTAAAGCTCTGTTGCATTAACATTGCAAAAGAAAGTTCAAGTCTACTCTTTCTTTAGCCTCTTGATGTTGCTTTGTTGGGCCTCAGCATAGCATATATGCATATGCTTAGGTCAATGTTGTTCTTTGGCAATAATGTTCACCCGATTTTATGAAACTATAGATCCTCTAACACTTGGGTGTTGAAAAGACTTTGCAATAGAAATGAGAAGCTGAACAGTACATTTAATGGGGTTTGGGTAAGGGTAAGGTGTTCTTTTGCCAAGATAATTGGGCCTTACTCAATTGACAATTTTTTAAATACTCATACTATTGACCCATCAAGGTTCACTATTCATAATGGTAAATGGAATGTGCAAAAATTAGGAGGTTATTCCCCCTGCTTTAGTGGATATCATTGCCAAGATTTTTTAAAAATTGCATTGTGAGGATTTGATGTTGTTACTGTTATCTCAAGAATATGACAATAATATAAAGAATGATGCTGAAGCAGAGAAAGGTAGATGGCAAAAGAAATAAGAATTTTTTCTCATATCGGTGAGGCACTGTACAGGTAGTATAAATAGAGAAAAGTGAAAAGCAAAATACAAAGACAATAAATAGCAAGAGTACACATGGAGTCTTGAAACTAATATAATAATACCTGATATGTTTAATAGGCCCCCTTAATCTGGTGTATCTGGAGGTTTCACTAGATTGCTTGCTAGGAACTTAAAGCGAGGTGCTGGAAGCGGCTTGGTGAGTAGGTTTGCCAACTAGTCTTTAGTGGAGATGTGATGAACTTGGATAATTTTGTCCTTAACACAGTTACGAATGTAATGGAAATTGACTTCGATGTGCTTTGTTCATGCATGAAAAACAGAGTTGTTTGCCAATGCAATAGCGGATGTATTATCGCAGAATAGAGTAGTGGCTGAAGATAGAGGGCAGTTGAGTTCATGAAGTAGATGACAGAGCCATGTTATCTCAGCTGTGGCGGATGCAATCGCATGATATTCAGCTTCGGTAGATGAGCGGACAATAACTTTTTGTTTCTTGACACTCCATAATATAAGATTAGATCCAAGAAAGTTGCAGTAGCATGTGATGGATTTCCTATCAGCTGTGTGAGCCAGCATAAGAGCGGATTATGGGCTTGTCTCGGAATATGGGTAGTCCGTTGTGAATTGTCCCTTGGATATATCTGAGTAAACACTTGAGAGCTTTGACGTGAGACTTTGTTGGGTTATGTATGTGTTGGCAGGCCTAGCTAGCTTGTTGACGGCGTAGGAGATATTCGATCTCGTTAGAGTTAGGTATTGTAACTAACTGGCAATTTGACGATATAGTGAGGAGTTAGAGAAAGTGGTAGAGTAAGTGTTAGTATTCTGGGTTTTTAATTGAGGAGTATAAACGGGTTTGCAATTTGACATACTTGCGCAAGAGAGAATAGTGTGTGCAAATCTGCTTTGGTTGAGGTGGAGGCCATAAGAAGTGTGAGTCACTTGTATGCTTAAGAACTGTGATATATTAAATACAGGAAAAACGTCATTTTTCGGCAGACATTTTCGCCAGAAAATTGGCCAAAATCCATCGGAAATTAACATTTCCGGTGTATTTCCGACGGAAATATTTCCGCCGGTTTGACGCGCGTCGTAAACGGCCTTCCGGCGCAAAATAATACGTCGGAAACATTTCCGGAGGACTTTCCGCTGGAAAAATATTTCCGGTGAAATTTTTTTCGCCGGAAGAAAAATTAAAAAAAAAAAACAAAAAACGCCCGCTCCGGTACAGGCCAGCTCAGCCAGAACCCTCTCCGGCTCAGACCGCCTGGAACTCCCGCTCTGGCATGGCCCATCCAGAACCCCCTCCGGCCCAGCCCAGCAACCAAACCAGCCCCGAGAACCCAAGTCCGTGTGGTACCGGCCCCGCCCGAGCCTGCTTCGCCCAACAGAACCAGCGTGGCCACGCCTTCAGTGGGGTTCGAACTCTGCAACAATTATTACGTCCTTTGACCGAATGGTTTTATAGGTTCGGCCACCAATAAATTCACGCCACGTAGCAGCCCGACAACCCGACCCAAACCCGCGGGTTTTGGATATTTGACGTTTATTTTTCGCTTAAATGGGCGGGAAAACTTTAAAAGACGCGGGTATATAAACTCCTGGCCGATTATCTTCACTGTACACAGAACGTTATACAGTGTTTAGGGTTATCGAAACTTTCGAATAGCTTTGCACGAGATGGATTCGAAGGAACCAACTCTGGGAACTCCTACTTTGGAAGAGTTAGACGATTTCGACGAAACATTTAGCACTTATACTCTGGATGATGATTTTTCCTATTTTTTACAAGTAAGTTGTCCTCCATCGTCGTCTTGTCATCTCATTTTTGGTTGTCTCTATCCTTTAGATTACTCGGTACTGGTCGTTAGTTAAATGTAACTTCATTTTTTATAAGTTGGTACTGCTCGATATTTGTTTATATTGCTTCCATTTATTTTTTAGAGCTGTGAAGAAGAAATACCGAGTTTTATGAAAACTCGGTATTACTCGGTATTTCTTGAAATTTTTAATTGCTATTACTTGAAATTTTTTATTGTACAGATATTATACTTATGTAGTACTTGTACCGAGATTTTTGATACCTCGTAATATCTCGGTATTCGTTCTTAAAACTCGGTATTGATAACTTTTCGTTAGATTTACGTTAATTATGACTTATATACCATTAGAATTTAAATACCATATGTTAATACCGAGTTATTGATAACTCGGTATTGAACTTGTACCGAGATTTTCATGTCTTTATTACGGGTTTTTGTCCGTTGTTTTAATGAATATTGTAATTTATTTTAATAGGGGGTTTACAAATCTGAGAAGGAAGCATATCTTAAATATTGCGAATATGCACATAAGCATGGCTTCAGTGTTCGGAAAGAACATCTTTCTTACTGGCCTGGTACCAGGAAGTTGAAAACAAAGGTTTTTGTATGTTCAAAATCTGGATTCAAGAAGGAAACAGAAAATGTACAGAAGGTTAAATTTAGAAAATCAACTACAAGAACTGGATGTCCTGCTATGGTGAGATTTTATGTTAGTGAAGAAGGGATATGGACGGCGAAAAATTCAGTCGAAACACACAACCATGAATTGGCTAAACCGGATGATCAACATTTGCTGAGATCATCTAGGCACATCACTGAAGAGAATGCCACTGTTCTGAAATCAATGGCAGACGCGGGAATAAGAACAGTAAATGCATTTTCCTATCTATCTGAGGAGGTTGGAGGAGTAGAAAATCTGGGTTTTACCAAGAGAGATGCATACAACTATATTCAAAAGGAGAGAAGAGCAAAAATTGAGAATGGGGATAGCAATTCGCTAATCAAATTGTTCAAAAACCGGGCAGCTGAAGACAATCTATTTGCATGGGATGTGCAAACTGATGAGAAAGACAGGTTGGTAAACTTTTTTTGGGTAGATGGTTTGGGGAGAGTGGATTATGACTGCTTTGGGGATGTAATAATTTTTAATACAAGCTACCGTCTGAACAAATATAATTTAGTATGTGCCCCTATTATTGGAGTCAATAATCATTGGCAAAACATTATATTAGGGATGGTCTTTCTATCTGATGAAACAATTGATTCATTCTGTTGGTTATTTCAAATCTTTTTAAGAATTATGGATAATAAACATCCAATTACTATATTCACTGATCAGGATCAAGCAATGGCTAGGGCGATAGAGCTTTTATTCCCTAATACAAGACATCGGTTGTGCCAATGGCATATACACAAAAAGGCTCCGTCGAAAGTTTGGTGTTTTAATAGTAACAACAAAGTTAAAGGCCTGTTTTATAGTTGCTTCAACAACTGTGATTCAGCCGCGGAATTTGATAGTTTGTGGAATGAGATGATTAGCGAAGGAGACTTACACAACCATCGTTGGTTAAATGATCTGTACAAAATAAGGGATAGGTGGTCTACAGCTTTCAACAAAGATTGCTTTAACCTTGGATTATTGTCTACACAACGTAGTGAGTCCACAAATTTTGTTTGCCATGGTATTTCAAAGGCTACAAGTTCTCTAACCGAATGTTTCCTTGAATTGGAGAAACTTATAAACAGTTGGCGTAGGAATGAACGAGATGAAATTTTTAAATGTTCTCAAACTACAATACAACCTTACATGAAAAGAAGTCCGATACTAAACCAAGCAGCCAAATTTTATTCAAGAAAGTTATTTTCATTTTTTGAAGAGGAGTTTTTGAATGGTTTAGGTGGACTACGCATTGATCACTCTTCACCAGACTCATCAACATTTTTGGTGAAAAACATAGACCAGACTTTTGATTCACACAAGTGGACGGTTTTTTGTTTAGTTCAGCTGAAGGAACTATAAAGTGCAGCTGCGGAAAGTTCGAGATGATGGGAATCCTGTGTTCTCATTGCATGAGAGTGATGAGTCAGTTGGATGTTAGTAATATACCTCAGAGAAATATTTAATTCCAAGATGGTCAGCAACTGCTAGGAATGATCTTTATAGTGGATTAAATGTTAAGCTTACAATACCGAGTTTGTGCACGTTAAAACAAGGTTCCCGAAACATGATTTTTAGAAATTATGTTTGCCGATTTGCTTATCAAATTAGCAGTGAAGCTCAAGGTAATGAGGATGCAGAACAGTGTATGATAGATGGTATGAGTGCATTGGCATTAAATGTTCAAAACATTTTGGAAGGAAAAAGAAATATATCTATCACTGAAGGGCTCCACAAAACAATTAGAGATCCTGCAAAGCGTCGGCCTAAGGGAGTTTCAAATGCTAGATTAAAGGATCATTGGGAGAAGAGGAAGGCCAAAAAAGTGAAACAAACCATGCATAATCCTAATCCAACAATTTATTTTACACCTGCAGAATCAGGAAGTCAGTCATCCTTTATGTAAGTTTGATCAAGATGTCAGAATAACAAGGTATTACTCGATACTAGCATATCATACTCGGTATTAGTGGAAGTTATAGTCACATCAAAATAAACAAAACACAAAAAATATCATATACAAAAAAGAATTAATTTAGTTAATCGTACTACAAAAAATGGCATAAGCAAATTCGGCCCTAAATAAGGCCATATTACTTTGCCAGTTCGTATGGATGTCCCAATCAGTTTCATTTTTTTGTATAACTTGTTCCATATATTTACAGACAAACATTCCACAGTCGACACTGTTTTCTTGTGTTGGCAAATTTGGGATAGTTTCGATCGGCCATGTTCTTATATCATCCTCAAAAGCATCTTCTGCATCTTGGTATAAATGAGATATCTGGAAAGATTATAAAATTATTACAATTAACTTCAATAAAAAATATAGAACCAAAGATATATCTAAAAATATACCACTTCTGGAGTAATGGACTTGTGCGTTGCTTTGGGTAATGAATCCATGAAATCCCATCTTTTGTTCTTCATGTTTGCAACTAGTAACGTCCAATGTCTTTCATGTATGATGGGAACAAACATTATGTTCGCATTCTTAACAGCATCTTTGGTGATATGATCCACAAATGATGTTGTTTTTCTCCTCTTTATTTCGAACATAATAACCCTGGAAAAGAAGCCATTCAGTCAATTAATGACAAACAGTTAATGATCTTCACTGTACCTTGACTATAAAGGATTACTAACACAATGAAACGCCGAAACATATAGAAAAGGTTGATTCAGTCCTGGAACCATTTTGTTTTTCTCAGATAAAAGATATGCAAAAGTGTCCATATGGTTGGTGTCAAGCTCTTCGCATAGCAACAATTCGTCCATTTGACTTCTAAAAATAATAGCATTTCCAATTGCGAAAATGGTATCCTCCCTGTATAATTTATCGTTAGTAATACCGAGTTATACAGAGTAGTACCGAGTTTTTTATATCTCGGTATTAAACAGTTTTGTGAATAACATTATGTACTTTTCATTCAAATGTGGAACAAATAGCTAAAGAAGGTAAAATACCGAGTTATACCGAGTTTTTTATATCTTCGTATTAAACAATTTTGTGAATAAAATTAAGCACTTGACAGTCATATATGGAAAATATAGGTAAAAAGGTAAAATACCGAGTTGTACCGAGTTTTTTATAACTCGGTATTATACAATTTTGTGAATAAAATTAAGAAATTCACATTCATATATCGAAAAAATAGCTAAAAAAAGTGAAATACCGAGTTGTACCGAGTTTTTATTTCTCGGTATAACTCGGTATTTAACAATTGAAAAACGTACTTTTTTGTGTACTTCTTTAGAAAGGCATCAATTGTATTCCTCTTCTCTTCAGTTAGTAATAATCTTCCTGGGTAGTCCAAAAATTCCTTGGCCGCACGCTCTACATATTTGGAATCCTCAACATCAAAAATTGCAGTTATTGGTTTTTCAACTGGTGCAGCAGAAGGAACAAATTTCGTTGTTTCATCCTGAAGCGCAGAAGCTTTTTTACTCTCAGTTACTTTTTCTTTCAGTTTTGTTGCAGCACGCGTGACTGGTTTTCTTGTAGTAACTGAGATTTCCTTTTTACTAAGTATTTCAGCTTCTTTATTAACCGTTTGTAATTGAGTTTTCTTCTTCTTCCTATCACCAATTGTGAATGGAGTTTTTACTATTTTCCTTTTCCGGTCGTTCCTCCCATGTACTCTTCTGGCTATTCCTCCAGTTCCTGATGAAGGTATAGTAAATTCCTCATCTTCGGATGTTTCCTTCTTACCAACTATTTCATCAACAATTTTTTCTACAGTTTGAGAAACTTCATCAAATTTGTTTGTAGATTCCGTTCTTGAACTTGAATGCACTGGAGAACCGATTTTCTCAGAAGTGAAATATTGTGGAAAATGATCACTTAATATCCTATATATTCCACAAAATTTTTCATTGTGATCAGATTTTAACTGAAATACTTCATTGTCCAATACTTCCACCCGTTTTTGCAGCAGATTTTTCTCCATTTCGAGTGATGAAATTTTTTTAACCATATATTCATGCTGTGAAATCAACTTATATATGGATTGATTAATAAGCCTCAAATTTGTTTCATCAGGTACACCGCGTTGCGCATCGCTTTCTTCTCTAAATTCTGTTCGTAATGGAGAATCAATGGGACTTCGACCATCAGTGGGACTAACAATAGGAACTGTAGGATCACTCTTCAAAGGCTGTTCATTTGGACATTCTGTTTCTGCTGGAGTTTGAATAGGAGAAACAGTTGGGCTTGGACTTTTTGGAGATGAAGATGCTTGTAAAGTTGGACTTGTCTTGCTGCTAGGCATATGTACACTACTCAGGGGTGTTATATCCAAAACATTTGCTGGATTAATAGTCTCAATTAAGGTTTTCTCAGTATCTGTTATGTCTTGTAAATCTGTCAAGATCTGGAGCAAATCTTTTATAAATATTCAAAATTTATAAGTACAAAATAAAGTTAAATGAATGCATATGAGAATTATACCTCAGAATCCTGAAGACTTCTTATTAAATTATCAACATCTTTAATTCTATAATTAAATTTTGCATCCCAACGAAGCAGACGGGGGCGAGCCAAGTTATCCACTACTGGGTGGACCTTTGTATGCTCAAAAAACCATATCTAAAACAAAAAATAAAACAAAATGAATGTGTATAAAATATATTAAAACAGTGAAATGAACAAAAAAATATAATATTGGTTAGAATTACTCACAATTATTATCATAACAAATCCATTAACATAACCCAATGATTGACCTTTTGATTGTTTTTTTACTATTGTATTAAATTCAGTAACAAGAAAATCCCGAATGGATAGGGGCCAATTGTATGATCTGAACTGCTCAACCTTTTCAGCAATGTCCAATATAGTTGATTGCACTCTGAAGTTGGCCATTGGAAAGAAAATATTGGACAATAGGTAAACAATAAATTGTTCCCTAACAATCTCGATAGGCGTTGAGGATTTCAATTTCAGAATTTCATGCCTTATGTCATTTGCTGTTCTACCAGCAATTGTACTAGACCCAGGTTCAAATTTATTACCTCTGTTCGGTAAGCCAATAATCAACGCTATTTCTTCAGAAGTGAAAGTTAGACTTCGGCTATTAATAACAAAACTTTCTGATTCGGTATCCCACGTTGACAATAACATATAAACCATTGGAACATTTTGTGGGAACCGAGGTAGTAAAAGAAACTGGTTAATTTGTAGCTCAGATAAGCTAGTAACAAACTGATCCCCAAATTTCTCAACCAATTCATCACAAACTTCCCTAAATCCTGATGTCCGACATCTGAAATGAATTTTGGGGGTATATCCCTGCATAATAAAGTGTAAACCGTAAGAAATTATGAAAAAACCGATTTTTGACAAGAAATACCGAGTACCGAGTACCGAGTACCGAGTACCGAGTACCGAGTACCGAGTACCGAGAAACACGGTAAAACAAACCCTGACGCCAAAATACACGTCGTTTAGGATTCTGTTCGATTTACTATGGAAAACCAAACATCACTACGAATGTGTACCGAGTTTCAACCTGTAACGACGATTACCGAGTTTTAATGATCAAATACTGATAAAATCGAAGATAACCTAATACCGAATACCGATTAGTACCGAGTTTTAGAATGTGTACCGAGTTTTAGAATGTGTACCGCGTTTTGGGAATTAACCCAGTTATGATTACCATAAACCCTAAAAGTCGGTAATTTTAGAGTAGTAACGAGAAAAAAAAATTTTTTTCGGTAAATCGTTTCGAACCTCAGGCATTATATCAGCGATGGTTTTCGAATGGAGAATACGAAGATGTACGACTTGAAATGCTTCAAAACTACGACGGAAATGCTGGAGAACTCCGAAGGATTTGCTGGAAATCTGAAACAACGAAGTAAACAGTAACGACGACAGGGATTCGAAAGTCCGTAATAAAGTGTAGCGTCGCACTTCGAAATGTTTCCGTTTTTTTTTGCCATTTAAATTTTAACACGTGCGAAAACCCAAAACACAGCGGGTCGGGTCGGCGACTTTTCTTCATGCTACGTGGCGTTATAACATTGGTGGCCGAACGTAGAAGAGCGTACGTTCACCGGACTAAATAATTGTTCCGAACTCTGCACCTCCCCCCCTCCGCGCGCTTAAGTGATCCGCTCCATCTGCCATCCAAGCCATCAGCCAAAACCTGTAAAATCTGATATTTTTTTTTATTTAACTTAAAACAGATAAATATTAAAAGTAATAAAGTTTTTTAACAATGAATTCTTAAAGATAAAAAATATAATATAATTTAAAAATGAATTATTATATTAGTTAATTTAATTTAATAATAAATTTTTAATTTATTTAACTTAATTTAACAAAATAATTAATTATAAAATTTTACTATAATTTAAGTTTTAATTTAAATCATTTAATTTTTTATTAAATTATTAAATGCTAATTTATTTTATTTTATTATAATTTAAGTTATTAAATTCTATAATTTAAGTTATTTTTTAAAATATAAAATATATAATTTGACAATAAGGTATTAAATTATAACTTAATTTTTTTTAATTTTCGTTAGTAATCCGCCGGAAGTCTTTCGAAAAAAATCTGCCGGAAAACCAGTCAAAAAATATGTCAAAAAATCGCCATTGGGGTGTTTGAGTTGCTTCATTGGAGGTGGGGGGAGCGGGAGGAGGGTGGAATGCAAAAGGTTGAATATGTGCTTTGGCTTTTTGTACCTTGTTTGTATTTGGTGAGTCGAGTGAGTGATATGTGTCGGATTGGGGTGTGAGTGGGTTGGCTGAAGTGTCATTGTTGTGGATGGGGTTATGAGCATTGCAAGGAGGAATCCTGGATGAAATTGGTTGGGTGAGGGTGAGATTGAAGTTGCTAGAAGACATGGGAACCAATAGGAGAGGAGGTATGAAGCTATGGGTGGGTTGGGATGTAACAGTTGGATTGTCATGTTGATAGGGAAATATTAATTCATTAAAGACCACATGCCGAGAGACATACACATGTCTGGTTTTAGGATTGAGGCAGCGGTAGCCTTTTTGAGATGACGCATACCCGATGAACACACACAATGTAGAGATGGGAGATAGTAGATTTGTGGTACGGGCGAAGCCATGGGTAGCATAAACAATCGAAGATTTTGATATGATTCTAGGTATGTTGTTTTTGGTATAGTATGTAATAAGGTACATTGTTTTGGAGAGAGTGAAAGGGTAACCTATTTATGAGATAGACAGAGGTAAGTAGAGCTTCGATCCAAAGGGATTGAGGAAGGTGAGCTTCAATAAGGAGACTGCGGATAGTCTCAAGAATGTGCCGATGCTTCCTCTCGGCGACACCGTTTTGAGATGGTGTGTAAGGACATGTAAATTGGTGAAGAATCCCCCATTGTTTGAATAGAAGTTGAAAGTTATTGTTGATAAATTTGTCTCCACCATCAGAGCGAAAGGTTTTGATGTGGCAGTTAAATTGCCGAGTTATCATTTGTTGAATTCCAAGAATTTAACAAAAACTTCGGACTTATGCATGAGGGGGTAAACCCAGCAAAATTTAGAATAATCATCAATAAAAGAAATGTAATATTTAGAACCTTGAGTGGAGGTAGTGGGTGAGGAGTCCCAAACGTCTGAATGGACTAAATCAAAAATTTTTGAGCTAGTAGTATTCGACTGAGGGAAAGACAAGTGATGGCTCTTTACAAAATTACAAGTATTACAATATGTGCTTTGCACATTATTACATAGGGATGGAATATGTTTTTTGTATGTGATGAAGAGTTGTGTGCGCTGGATGTCCAAGACGTTTGTGCCAGAGGTTGGGGACTTCTTGAGTCGAGAAGAGAGCAAGGCGAGGCAAGGTGATGGGCTGGCGGATGGGGTATAATCCATCAAGGTACATGGGCTCTTGAGAAGTAAACGACCCGCCGTCGAATCCTAGATTTGAAATTCATTAGCATAAAACTTGACAATGCAGTTATTATCATTAGTAAGGCGATGAATAGATATTAAATTAAACAAGAGGTTAGGAACGTGCAAAAGATGTTGAAGATAAAGATTACCTGTCAGGGTAGGGAGTATACCTTTTCCGGAATGCTGAATGGGTAATTGGTGGCTGTTACCTAATATGATGTGCTGGTTGCCGGTGTAAGGTTTGCTAGACTGAAGTTGGGAAGGATCGGAGGTGAGGTGGCTTGAGGCGCCGCTATCAAGAATCCAGTCTGTAGTATCAAGACTTGTACTCTTGCTATTTATTGTCTTTGTATTTTGCTTTTCACTTTTCTCTATTTATACTACTTGTACCGTGCCTCACCGATATGAGAAAAAAAGTTCTTATTTCTTTTGTCATCTACCTTTCTCTGTTTCTGCATCCTTCTTTCTATTCTTGTCATATTCTTGGAGATAACATGGTTTGAAAGAGTACACATGGAGTCTTGAAACTAATTTAATAATAGCTCATATGTTTAATAGTTTTAAATGTTTTCCAACGGTAAATTTGCTACTAACAAAGTGTGGCATATTTTTAGAACCATTGATGACAAGTCTGATGTTTTTTTTTTTTTTTTGCTATTTGTATAATTAAAAATATTCATTTATCTTACTATATCCTGATGTGGAGAGCTCTTCACAATTTTTTACCAATTGATAGTTTATTGATGAAAAAAGGTTTTGATTTGCCCTCGAAATGTCAGTGTTTTGCTAATATTGAAAATTTGAATAATGTGTTTGTCAACAGGCTATTGTCACTACTATTTGGAGATACTTTTTTAACTTGGCCAATAATGATAGTTATAATTGCAATATTGATGTTGTGTCCATTCCCCAAAGTTGGACTAATCCTATTAAAGGGCATATCTACAATTTAATTCCTGTTGTTATTATGTGGTTTTTACGAATGGAGAGAAATAATTCTAAACATAGATGGATTTTAGCTGATAGATAAAATTTTGTAGCTTTATTCTGTTAATCTCATAACTGATAGAAATTTCCAAAATTGCAAGGACATTGCTATTGAATTGGGGTTCCCCACTACTAGAAAAACTATTGAGAAGTTTGAAAGGATTGTGAGGTGGATCAAACTATCTCTTCCTTTCTACAAATTAAATACTAATGGTTATGTTAAGTTTTCCTATGTTGTTGTTCGTAATCATATGTGTAAGGTTATTTCTGCTTTTGCTGACCCTTTAACTTGTACCAATGCTATTGCTGTTGAGCTTATGGTCTTAAATTGTGGGATTAATATGTGCCATAAAATGGGAATTACTGACGTCGTTTGGGTTGAAGTGGATGTTATGATCCTTCTCCTCACCCTCAAAGGTGAATTTGTTGGTAGTGGCCACAGCAAAAAAAAAAAAAAAAAAGTTATTACGAAATGTTCTCCATATGGTAGTCGTCTTTAATTTTAAAATTTTTCATGCTATTGAAGCTTAGAGCTCTCTCTCTCTCTCTCTCAGATAGGCCTAGGCCTACATTTGGCCATATTTTATGGTTATGCATTTATTTAAAATAGTAAGCTTGAAATATTATTCGGCATGTGTTAGCTTACTTATATATTCTAATTCTAACATATCGTAAAGCTTCACTTGCTCAACCAAATATCCATCTTGGATCATCATGTGTACGTTAACGGTACATGTCTTATTTTTTCATTTGATCGCAAAACACTTCCACAGTTCTCTGCAAAATTCATATGAAATAGTAGAAAATAATGAGAAAAAAAAAAAAAAAACTTAAAAGAGCCCAAGTTCAGAAACCCAACAAAAAAAAGTTTTTAGCTTGAGATCACTCAATTCTTCAACCTTTGTTTCTGTAACCATTAACTTTTTCAAATCCTTTTTTGACTTAAACTCTTACTGGCCACCAATCATATCTCCATTAGAAGTTTTCTACTACATTCGTATATCTATTTGCAACACAACTTCTGAATCCAAATAGAAATTTAGGATTTCTCTTCATTTAAATATATTCGTAATGTATAAAAATGTACGTAGCCTATTTAGAATTTGGTAAGGCTTTTTTACCAATTCTATTGACATGATTAATGAAATGTTTATCTTGGAGACGATAAGCCAATTTTCACCCTCTTCATCGTAAAAGTGATTCAATGATCTCACTCTTAGGCCAGCCTAATGTGCATGTCTTAGGACGGTTGAACTAATGATTTATAGAGACAGTCCACTATTTTTTTTTTGTTAAAACCCACCAACAAACTTACGTGTTAAATCATCAAAAGTATTACAATTAAATCTTTAAAAGGGTCAAATACTTTCTAATGCTCAAAGAGCTACACTCAAATGCAAAAAAGAAAACCTAAGGAACTAATGATCCCTACTACAATATATGAATGAAAAAGAGAAAAAACTCACACCTCAAAAATAGACCCAAACCCGATCCAACTTGAAGTCCAAACAGGAGCATATACAAAACCATAAAGGCACAAGCGAGCCAGCATCGATCATTCCACCTCACTTGAAAAAGACCAACATACACAGAGGAAAATAATACAAGCAGTAACCAAGCACATTAATCGAGAAAGAGAACTTAGGAGAAGAACACAGTAAAAAACAAAACAAAACAAAAGCAAAACCACCTACGAACAACTAAAGAGACCCGAAAATAAATGGACACAAAAAAATAACTAACATAAGAAAAAAACAAGGGTTGTATCTTTGCACTCAGAGCTAATTTTTGAAAGACACCTTTTTTTTTTCATTTTGAAAGACACCTTGGAACCAAAGGAGGGATAGAAGTCAGCACATAGTGCACAGAAACAAAAGAAGACATGATTCAATATATATAAATGACAACCCAAATGAAAAAAAAAAAACAAAGAGATGGCCTTTCACTATAGAAAAATCATCAATTAATTAATTAATAATTTTTTAATTTTTAATTTAATAACTTAGTCTATGTCACGACCCGACCCGAGACGGATCCCGCCCGCACCGGGCCGCGACCAGCTTCACGAACAGACAGACCAGGATCTGGCTTTGGAATTTGCTTCGGAACTGATTCTTCCAAATATTTCAACTCAAAAACAGACAAACACAGAACTACTATGAAACATCAAATGCAGCGGAACAAATCAGCTATATTTTTCTTTTCCTCAAAACAATCATCTACAAATACAGTACATGACTGACAGAGAAAACAAAGAAGAAAAGCCATGACTGTACAAAAATCAAAAAGTACAAAATATCTATAACTGATCTGATCAAACTCTGAACTCTAGTCCAAGACCTCCTTCCCTTTCCCAGAGCCTAAAAAAAACACACTCAGAAAATAAGGGTGAGCTCAACAGCTCAGTAAAGCAACAAACCTCCAATCAAAACTTCCAGAATTCAAAACCAAACCCTTCAAACCAAATACGTACAGAAACCAGAACAGAATCAGACAGGTGTCAAAATCGTGCAGATCAGAACGAAACAGATCAAATCAGAACAGATACGGACATATATCAAATCAGAACAGATACGGAACAGATCAAACAGAACTGTACGGAAACAGAAGTCATATCAAATCAGATATCAGATAGTATTGTAATTAATAGCTAAATTCCCTGACACTGACAGAATCTCTACGGATTCTGGCCCTTTATGCCTCCATTTGTGCTCACGGCACCAGAACAGATGTGCTTATAGCACCAGAACAGAATTCATCGGATCCGGAACAGAACAGATATCAGATTTCAGATTGAGCTCATTTTAGATTTCCCAGACACTAACTGAATCTCTTAGGATCCAAGCCTCTTATAACTCCATTTATATAGCATATACAGATAGCATATCAATTCAGAAGAAATCCGGACGAATTCAGAAATCAGACAAAAATAAGGCAGCACAACGGCTGTATACAGAATTTACACAATTTTTCCTGAAAAATCACAGAATACCAAATTTGCACAGAATATAGATAACGACATTTCAGAACATTTACTCTATTGCCACAACATTTAATTTCTTCACAGAAAAATACAGGCGAAATAAAACACCGCCGAATTCAAAATACCCGGACAAAAATCTCCAGAAAATAACCAAAATATGCACACTCGGCACGTCAACAAAATACGGAAACTTACGCGGTAAACACTGAACCAGTCAAAAAATACGGACGAAATTAGTTAACAAAAACGAAATCCGGACAGAAAAGTCGTTCAAATTGCACCGTTCTGAAAATTGAGAAAGGCGGAATGTGCCTTACCTTGCGTACAACACTTTACTGAACTGTCACGACGGACGAAAACGGCTCGTCGTCGCCCGAAAATCAATTTTTCCAATTTAGCTCTCGACCTTCTCTCTCCTCGGCTGATTTTAGATATTTATTTTGATTTTCTCTCTCTTCAAAATGACCTGATTTCAGCTTTAAAATACTCAGATCGTCCTGGCCGATCGCACGATCGTCCTGGACGATCAGACCAATTTCACATCGTCTTTGGACGATTTCGCAGGTCGATTCAGGACGATAATTAATTTTCAAAAACCCCTTGCTCTTTGACTTGTGCCATCCACTGATCGTCCTGGGACGATGCCTCGATCGTCTTGGACGATCAGACCAAAAACCCATCATCCTGGCCGATTCCCTGGACGATCCTTAGGACGATAATTAATTCTGAAAAAGTCCTGCTCTCTGTCTTTTGCACTGAACTGATCGGCCTGGGATGATGCCCCTATCGGCCTGGCCGATCCTGGGAGAAAAATCACCTGGAACAATCTGGGCAATTTCTGGAGCAAATTTCAACTGATCGTCCCAGGACGATCCCAGATCGTCCTGGACGATCCTGGAGCAGAAACAGAACTTCACAGTCTAATTAATTGTTAATTTAATAACATATTTAATTAATTGTTAATTTAATAACATATTTAATTAATTATTAACTTTAATATTTATTTATTTTATTATTTTTTAATAATATAGTTTAAATAAATAATAATAAGATCTATAACACCTTTTTCCTCCTAACAAAATGATTGGGACTTAGTAAAAAGAATGGACTCACTTCGAATTTTGGGCAAGCCGTGCGGCTAGGCTGGCAGGGCATAAGCTCTGGAGGGCAGCCGGGCTAGCAGGGCATAAGCTTCAGAGGGCAGCGCAGGCAGGCCGCTTGGCGAGCACTCGAGCAGGGCGCCTTGCTGGCAGCCGGGCAACTTCTTTTTTAAATTACTTTTTCTTTATTTTCCATCGGTCATTTTACTGCTGGAAATATTTGCCGCCGGAAAATACTGCTAAAAATACTTTTTTTACGCGTGTTTTACCGGCAAAAAATTTGTTGCAAGAAAGCCGCTGTAATTTTACAAATCGCCGGAAAATGACCTGTTGCCATCCTAAAATGTTGCTGATAATATTTGATTTTACTGTAGTGTTCCAAAATTAATAGAAATAGATTATAGCAGAAGAAAGGCAAGATAGGGAATATAAATTAAAACAAAAATCATAACACAACAAATACACGAGGCGGGTGAGCGAATAGTAGTGTTGTTGAGATATAATTCAGAGCACCCAGCTCATCTTGGCCTGTTGGTTGAGAGCTTATGCTTCCAACTAAGAGTTCTTGGGTTCAAGTCTTTGTGTATGTACTGTGTGTGTGTGAATTTGCCTTAAATTAAATGACCTAAATGTCCAAAAATAAAAAAAATAAAAAAACATAACTCAGAGCTTAAATCGAGCTTTGAGTTATCAGTCGTGGAAACTACCGAAGGGTTCATGACTGACACCATGCTTTAAAGAAATGATTAAGAAAAAGGGATCTCTGATAGCATGATAGCCTGCAAGCAAAAGATACTACCAGCGAAAACAGAAAACCTCAAGGGAATACAAAGCCACAAAGTAAAGCTTACTATTACATCCTTCTCCTATTACAAGTCACACTATATATATAAAGCAGAAAGAGCATAAGCTATAATTACATTGACAGAGGTAGTTCAGGATCAACGATTCCGAGAGAGTCCATATCACCCGCGGATTTTTCAGCGGAAAGTTTTTTAATTTCAGGCGGATTTTGAAAATTTACGGTGGATTTCCAGTGGAAAATTATTCAGCAATCAAACACGGGTTAGAAAAATTTTTCGGCGAAAAAAAAGAAAGACAATCGAAAATATTTTCTTGCGGAATTTCCGCCGGAAATTTGTCTGACGGCTTGCCAATGTAAAAGCTGACGGAATAAGTAAAAAAAAATTAAAGCAGCCTGCAAGCCCTTGCCGAACGCCGGCTGCCCGCAAGCCCACGCTGACCCGCTCCCAGCCTAGCTAGCTCCGACCCAACCCGCTTGCGCTGCATGCAACGTCGCGCAAACCCGAACATTTGGCCTGCCACGCCTGAGCACAAGGCGAACCCCGCCCCACTACATGTGCCCGTGAGCAAGTCTGCCAACCATCACTCCATTTATGCATGTGCTAAAATCATTGTTTTTTTTATATTTATATTAAAGCTCATAGAATATATAATTTATCTTATTATTTAAATCAATTTTAGTATAATAAAATTTAATTTACTTTAATTAAATTAATTTAACAAAATGAATATTTTTAAAAATTTCTAATAATCAATTTTCCATAAATAAGTTATTAAATAAATAATTAATTAAACTTTAATAAAATTAATAATTAAATAATTTTTTAAATTAATACTTAAAATAAGTTATTAAATTAATACTTAATTAAACTAATTTATTAAATTAATAATTAAATAAAATAAATTGTTAAATTAATAATTAATTAAAAATAAACTAAAAAATTATTAATTAATTAAATTGTGAATATATAATTTTTTAGAAATTATTAAAATCTGTCGGATTATCCGTCCAAAAATCTGCCGGAAAGTCTGTCGGAAAATCAGCTGCCTAGAAATTAGTCGGAAGTACTTCAGCATAATCCATCGGAAATCCACCGGAAAATCTGTTGGAAAATAGTCCGCCGAAAATCTATTGAAAATTTCATTGGTAATTGACGATTTTCCTGTAGTGCATTTTATGGATTATTGATGTTGATATCTTTAATACCAAAAGGTACTGTTTTATGCATGCTCCACTATTGCTGCTCCATTACATGCATCATATTATCACTATGCATAGAATGGATAAAGAGACACATAAAACTATCCAACGGACATAACACTTAAAATTAAACTTGAAAAATGAGAAAGAAAACTGTCTAGCCCGACTAGCAGCGTTGTATTGTTCCGCTCTCTATCTCTAGCCTGACTGGCAGTGCCTCGGGTTTGAAGCACCACTGCGCTTTGTTGTCCGGATGTCTCCAATTTGACAATTCAGTAGGGGTGTCAATTTGGGTCAATGGGTCGGGTTCGGGTCGAATCCGGAACTGACCTGACACTGTTTGGGTTAAGCCGAACCCGACCCGTTTTTAAAAACGGGTCAGGATTCCGGACCCGAACCCGACTCGATTCGGGTCCTGGTCAACCCAACCCGACACGAATGACCTGAAGTTCACTTAAAATTGCTAGTTTTCGGGTCAAAATCCAGTCAATCTTTGATTTTCGGGTCAAAATCAGGCCAAAACGGGTCAATCTCGGGTTTTCGAATCAAATAGGAGTTTTCGTGTCAATTTCGGATCATTTTCGGATTGCTGAGTCAACCTGAACACGACCTGATTTTTAAAACGGATTGATTTGTTGAACCAGAACCCGACCCGTTTCGAGTCCGGGTTCATCTTAACCCGTATTTTTCCTGGTCGTGTTTCGGGTCGTGTCAAAAATTGACACCCCTACTATTCAACATCACAACACTTGGGTACACAACTCCGTATTATTATATAGAAATGAGAAAACTACTTTGCACATGAACCCAAGCAGGCGAAGGATCCTAACAAGCTCGATCTGCATAATTATGATCTGAGGCAATAGTACAACATGATTGATAGTTAGTTGTCACAATCAGATTTCACATAGAACTAACAATTAAAACATAATTTTGTATATGATTTATTATAATAATATTATTTCATATAGTATTGCGTACAAAAATTAAATATTGATGTAATATTTTTAAGAAATATATAAAACCAAGCAGTCAAATTCTTTTTTCAACCTTCAATTCACTTTTTTCCATGATCAAAGCAAGTGTTTTCACGTAGACCAACTTCCTCTAAAAGCCTTGAATGATCGAACTTCCTCCGCCTAATTCGAGACTTAACCTTCATTAAGCTATCTATGAATTGCATCATCACTGACGTCTTATCAGTAAACTAACGTTATTGATGAGGTCATTAATTTCTATTAGAAATAAGTAAGTTGTGCTACATAAATTAACCATCAAGAAGGAGAGAGGAGATCATTAATCTATCCATGGCGAAGGCTGAGTTTGAGAAGAGATGGTCCCTTCATGGAACCACTGCTTTGGTTACTGGTGGCTCCAAAGGCATAGGGTAATTGGCCTTTTTTTTTTCTGCATCTTTCGTCCTTGCTCTTGAATGCATAAAAATAGAAAGCTGATATTTATTTATATTCCACTTAATCAGGCAAGCTATAGTTGAAGAGTTGGCTAGTTTAGGAGCAAAAGTTCACACCTGTGCTCGGAATCAGGAAGATCTTGACAAATCTCTCCAACACTGGCAAAGCTTGAAGCTTAATGTCACTGGCTCCATCTGTGATGTATCCTCCCGAGCTGAAAGAGAGAAGCTAATGGAGCTCGTCTCTTCTTTATTTCAAGGGAAGCTCAACATTCTTGTAAGTAACTTCATATAGAATAATTTTGATAATTTATTATGATGTGTTGCTAAATATATTTGCACATATATAGGTCAATAATGCAGGGACGAGTATATTGAAGAGCTCCTTAGAGTTCACAGCAGAAGACTACAAAAATTTAATGGCTATCAATTTGGAATCTGCTTTTCATTTGAGCCAACTCAGTCACCCTCTTCTCAAAGCCTCGGGTGCCGGTAGCATTGTCTTCATCTCTTCTGTTGGAGGCTTTTTAGCTTTTCCATTATCAACTCTTTATGGTCCAACAAAAGGCCAGTCTCATTCAATTAATTATTTTTAAGCTGTAATCATAATTAGGCATAGCGTATAAATGTGATGAGCCAAGTTCAAATCATTTCATGAAATTCATGTTTCAGCTTGACTTTCCAATAACATTCTCGTATTTTTCAGGAGCAATAAACCAACTGACAAGAAATCTGGCTTTGGAGTGGGCAACAGACAACATTCGGGTCAACAGTGTAGCCCCAGGACCAATAATAACCCCACTCCTAAAAGCTGTGAGTTTGATAATTCCGATTAATTGGCCCTTTTATTAGACATATAAATGTCTTCCATACTAAAGATATATGAATAAGCATATATTTATGGTATTTTTTGCAGTACTTTGAAGCAGCTGGTGATAACCCCATCTCATCTGTAAGCTTTGGGATTCCTATGGGGCGGGCAGGCCAGCCCGTCGAGGTGGCGACGGTGACGGCGTTTCTTTGCATGGCAGCAGCCTCTTATATCACCGGACAAATTATCGTCGCCGATGGAGGAATAATGATGGGACGCTCTCTCTAATTAATTATCAAATTAGTTGGTGCTTTGATTGGGTTAATTAATACCGTTATGTGGCCATTTTAGTTGTTAATTAATAATTGGTGTTTTATGTATGGAAAGCACTTATCAATAGAATTTTTCTATTTTTTTTTTTCTGAAAATTATTCATTCTCGTTGATGTTCGTCTCTAAAAGAAAGGTTTTATTTTAGCTTCAAAATATCAATGTTGTTATAGTTGTGAAACTATCAATCATGTTTTTATGCATGGCTCAATTGCTGCAAATTAAAGGTTTGAAATTCGTTTCAAAATGATTTAAATATTCATATTGACCTTCAAGCTACTAATTTTTTCTCTTTTTTAAATGCTATGTATCAAACTAATAACTTTGATCATTGGATGATGATCATTACGTTAATCATTTTCTGGTTGCTTTGGGAAGAAAGAAATAATACCAAGCATGTTGGCATTAAGATGTGTGAAATTAGAATTTTGAGATCTTTCATTTTCAAATTCCAGCAATTGTGCTTAGCTCGGGTATTGCTTCCTAAGCATTTTCAAAATAGAAAACTATGGTGCCAATTTTTTTTTAATTTAAGATTTGATGATTTTTTGAGGAGCTCCCCACCCAACTCTTTTTTTTTTTTTTTGGCAAAAACAGGGGTCTGGGGAGGTTAAACTCAATATTCATTCTATCATCGTTGAGATTCTTTGTGGGATTGGTGGCCTGCTAAGGGACCCTGATGGTAGGTTAATTGTTAGTTTTGCTTGCTCTAATCGGGTTCCTGATGTGAATGCTGTGGGATTATATGGTATTTACAGAGTTCTTTTTGAATGTCAGACTTTAAAATTCATGGTGTGTTTGGATTGAAGTTGACAATGAGGTGGTGGTTGTTATTATCAAGATGAATAAGAGTGTGAATTTGCATAACTTTCATATCACTCAGCAATTGAATGGCCCTCTCAAGAATTTAGTTTAAAAATTTATTGCATTAATAGGAGGGCCAATGCTCCTGCCGCTTGGCTTGCTGGTCACGGGTATTTTGCTTCTCATCCTTTTTTTTTTATTTGCTTGGTGCTCCTAACCATCTAAAAGGGATGATCTGTTTGGATGTGCTTGGTATGCCTTAATGTTTAATCTTTATTGGGGTTCATGTTGTGTGCTAGCTGCACCTATCTGTATGTTATGATGTTTGCCTTGGGCTACCATGGCTTTCTTGATTCCAGTCTTCCTTTTTGGTTGATGTTTGGTCTTGGTCTTGCTTCTTTCATGTATGGAGGCGGGGAGGTGTCTTATTAGAAGGAGAGAGAAGAAATGCAGTAATATGTATTCGACCCCGGACGGCTCCGACCACTACAAGAAATTCATTGATTACCGGCGGCCTGGACCGGCGGTTATCCAGCCACCAGTAGTAACGGCGACTTAATCGGCGGTCTGACCGCCGGTTATTATCGGCGGCTCAACAGGCCGTTATGCAAGTTTATGCTGCCGGAAATAACGGCGGTCACGAAACAACTCGGTAAATCGCCGTCCTTAAAACTTACCGGCACTATACCGGCGGCTCAAACCGCCGGTGTTAAGTAATTTAGTTACCGGTATTAAACTTAGAACTTTGGTTTGACGAACTTGATTGAACTTGTAAAGTTATAACTTTGATTTCATTTATTATTTTGTTTGGTTTAACTTATGAATATATTTTTTATAATTGTTGTGATTGATTATAGTGGTGTGTTGCCCAAAATTATGGTTATTGTTTTCTGTGCTGGTTTAGAGTTTAGGGTGAAAATCCCTCAAATAGAGGGGAGGTTGTCATTTTTTTTTTCCAGATGCTACAGGTTTTCGGCGGCTAATCGGCGGTTTAGCTGCCGGAAACTTCGATACCGAGCGGCTGATTGACGCCGCCGAAAATCTCTTATAACCGCCGGTAGTTACCGGTGATTTACCGACGATGTCCGGTGGTAGTTTGGGAAGCCGCAGCAATTCTTTCGATTATGACTGCCGGTTAGCCGCCGATACATTTCCCAACGGTCTACCGGCGGTCAGACGGCTGGGAAGCCGCCGGTAAAAACACCGACGGTATAAACCGCCTGAACACCGTCCGTGAAATAAACTGCCGGTAATGTTTCCAGTGTCGTTAATTTTTTACGATGTGAAAACCGCCAAAAAGCTGCCAATTTTTTTAGAACCATCAGAAAATATGGTAATAACTATCGGTAATGAGTAAATTTCCTGTAGTGGACTATTCCCTAGATTGTTAGATTTCTAAATTATTTAAACTTTAAATTTTTAATTTTTAATTACGAGTAGAAAATATTTTTTTAGTCCTTAAAGAGCCTAGCGTAAATCAGGCCAAGCACATGCAAGAAAGAAACATAAAAAAACAGAAAAGTTCTACTGCACAATCAATAGTAAATACATCAATATAAATTAACAAAAAAAAAATAAAGTAAGAAAGTCCACGGCAAGTGTCATATAAATACAACCTAGGGTCTGCAAAAAAGTATGAATATGCTCCACCGACAACAACCTGGATTCTAATCCTAATGAATGATGCAAGTCTTAAAAGTCGGGTATTTTTTCTTCAAGTCTCCGTCTTGAGGTAGATCATCCTTCTCCAGATTATCTCCCTTAGGATCATCTCCTTTAGGCACCGTCTGGTTCGTCCTCTAAAAGGGTACCCAAATGACTAAGAAATTCCCTTAGAAGAAGTCTTTTTTATTCTCTTTGGGTGCCGAGTATTTGAAATGCCAGACTTTTAGAGACTTTCACAACTCAATAATAGTTACATCAAATTACATTTACAGAAAGAAAATTTAAACTCGGGCTTCTGTATGATTATTCTAATAAAAATCTCAAGCTATTTATATGTCACATCATAATCAATTATATTTATAGAATAAGTAACATGCTTGGCCACACTCTTTTAATTTTAAAGGGGGCTAAGCAGTCTGTGGAGCATCTACATAAAACATCATTAGTCTTAAAGCATTATGATTATGCCCCCTTTATTTAGTGCTGCATGAACGTGACCACCTACATAAGATTGGATTAGTATAAAAGTAGCCCTAGCCCATGGGCAGTCTAACGCACAATTCTCATTACAAGAAAAGTTCAAAAAGCATAGTAATAAAGCAAATATCATCACAACAAACCAGAGCAAAACAAATCAAGTAGCATACGTGTCACACACAATCATGTCTCATCATAGAAATAGAAAGTATGAAAAAGTAAACACCGACCCTAATCCTAAAGCTAGAAGTGGTACCCTAGCACATCTATGTGTGTGTAATAGGCTTGTGTATCTTTGAATAGGTCTTATGTAAGATAATTAGTTCAAGTTGCATAATGTTAGAGTTTGTTGAAGGCTAGAAAATGAATTTTGATTAATGTTTAATTATTAATAAATTAGGGTGCAATTTTTATTAATTTATTTTGTTGATCCATTTTAATGATTAAGATAGTGAGCTTTGAAATTTAAGTTATATTAGCCAATTTTAGAAAGTCACGGGTCCTCCTATGTACTAGGTTGAGGGGGTCTAAAAGATCACTATTGCAAATAGGCTAAGCTTGGGAGTTCTAGTGTTTTAGTTAAATATTAGGCATTACAAGGAGTATTTAGGCTTTAAGAGTACTGGATTTAGAGTTTTTAGGCAAAGTTATGAATTTTAGAAGTTTAGGATAATTAATGAATTAGTAAAATTGTTTAATAAGAGATGATTTTATGATTTTGCTCCAAATTGATTGGAATCACCTCCAAAGGTCTGAAATGACCTAAAAAAATGTTCTTAAGTGTTTGGAGAAAATTTAGAATTTTTAATAATTTTTAATTAATTAATTAGGATAAAAAAGTGATTTTTCATTAAAGTTAAATTAAGGCTTAAATTAAATTTTAACTAAGGGGCCCTAATTATCTAAGATTAGAGATGAATTATGAAGAGTTTGAGGTATTATATGGAAATTTTTGAGTTTAAATGAATTTATTATAATTTTCTGAAGTTATCGAGATCTAATTAATTAATGGGTTAAATTAGGATTTGTTAATTAAAGGGTCTAAAGGCTCCTAAAAAATTATAGAAAATTCTACGAGGTTTGGGATATCACTAAATTCAAATTTTGAGAGTTTCATGTCAATCAATGATCTATCCTATCTCCTAAAATTTTTCTAATTTTGTTAGACAAATTCTTAATAATTGTCCTTAGGGTGTCATTATGTTCAATAGGTTTTAAAGTAAATTTTGGACTAACCCTTAAGGTAACATGTAAGAAAGTGCATAAAAATAGTAAACACATCAAATTCTAAGATCTAGGAGAGCTTGAGCTAAGTGTTCGTGCATCCTATACATGCGAAAGATGATAAAATAATATTAAAAAGATTAGTGAATGATTGAGACTCAACCACCCACTAATCAATCTCCCCCATGAATATTATTCATAAGCACATCATATATTTAAAATTTTAAATGGAATCTCCCAAAGTTAATGAATTTGAGATATATGTAATTTTAAAATAACTTAAAAATCACATATTAAATAAATTAATTTTTTAGAAAATAATTCAAAATAATTTAATATTCATACTCATGGGAGATCCACTAGTCACCCAAATGAGGCTTCAAAAAGGGTTTGAAAATAATTTTATAATTTTAAAATAATTAAAGAATTAATTATTTAAATAATAATTAAATAATTAAAGTAGCTAAGGAATATATAAACTGATTATAGAATATTTTTAGCATCTAAAATCTTTTTTAAAATAAAATACATATTTTTTTTTAAAGAACGAGGTATTATACATAATTATCCGATTTGAAATGAATTAGATATGAATTTTTAAAGTTTTAAAGTATTAAAAGGTATTTTTAATTAATTTAAAATAAATATTATTTAAAAAAATCATTGAATTAAAATAAATTAATTATTAAATCCTATGAATTTAAATTATTTAAAATAGCTTTGCTCAAATAAAACCATTTGAATTTAATTTAGTAGTAATTTATATACTTAAATATATATGATAAAGAAAAGGAAATAACGATACATTTTAATTATTAAAATTAATTAAAAAATTAAATAATAAAAATAAATGGGTTTTATGATTTTAAAAGAGGAAAACATATTTTTATAAATAATAATAAAATAATAATTTAAAATGATAACAATAAAATAATAATAATAATAATAATTTTCAAAATAATTTGAAAGAAGATAATAATAAAAATAATAGAAATAATAATAATTTTTAAAAATTATTATTATTATTATTATTTATTATTATAGTAACCAAATGATCAAAATAATAATGATTAACATAATTATGATTAAAATAATGATGATTAAAAAGTAATTATAGTTAAAATAATAATAATAATAAAATAGTAAATATTTTAATAATATTTTTAATATATATATATATAATAAAGTAATAATAATAATAATAATTTTTAAAATAATTTAAAAGAAGATAATAATAAAAATAATTTGAAAATAATAATAATTATTATAGTAACCAAATGATCAAAATAGTAATGAATAACATAATTATGATTAAAATAATGATGATAAAAAGTAATTATAATTAAAATAATAATAATAATAAAATTGTTCAATTACAATTTTAATAATTTTTTTTAAAATATATATAATATTCTTAAATGAAATTAATTTTAAATTAAAGAGGATAAAAATACAAATAATTCGACATATTACACATATATTTTGGATTTATAAATAATGTTAAAGTAATTTTTAAAGAAATATAAATAAAAAAAAGATTTTAAAATGACTAAAATGTCGGTGGCGGCGGGCCACGCATCACTCTATGATTGGCTTCGCGGTCCGAGGCAATGATTGCGAACAGCGACAATCATGAGCAATGATTGCTCCATGATGAAACTGTGGAACGTGGCTTTATTATCCACGTCAGCCGAGGCTGGTGACCGTCTGATCCGGCACATTTTCGAATCAACAGACGAGATCGGGTTGGACAGAGCAACTAACCGCATGATCTAGCTCTACGGTAGATCTAGATCGTAGAACAATGAATTTTTTTACTGTTGATCACGAGATCAACGGTCTAGATTTCTCCCCAGAGGACGTAGAACCAAACTCGATCCTAAGAGGGTCTTTTGGATTTTTCTCTCGATCGGGCGGACCAAACTCAATGAAATTTTAAACACAGTATCTATGAAATGAAGAGCATTATTGGGGAGGTAATTTCATGTTCTAAAACACAATATCCTAAAAACTAATTAGATGTAGGTGTTTCTAGCTAGGGTTAGGGTTATACCTCAAACCAATGGATGGTTTCAATAAATCTCGGGTCTCTGATTTTGTAGAATGTCTATGAATCTTTCTTTAATTGAACTCGAGCCCTGATTATCCTTGGATCAATGGGACATCGCTTTGGAATGCTTGTAGTCTTGGTTCACCGGAAACTCGTCGCCGATGAGCTTTGACCGATGGCTCTAGGTCGGGAAGAGTAGAAGGAGGCTAGGGGAGCTCACACACGAAAGGGTTTAGGATTAAGAGGCTCAGGGAAAGAATAGGATGCCATATCCCCCCTTATAAAACCCTAAACTCCTATTTAAAGCCTTAAGGTTAACATGGATGGCTATGATTGAATCAAAGGGTAATTAGGAGAGAATTGAGGTTGAATTAGCCATGGTTTTGAATTAGAGAGGATTTGGAATGAGATTCATGCATTAAATGGGCTTAATTTGAACTAAATAGGTCAATTTGACCTATTTAAAGCTGAGGTTGACTAATTCAACATTTGACTTGGTCAACCTGGTCAATTAAGTCCAATGGGTAAGGGGGTTGAATCAAAGAGGCTTTGAATTGATTTTAAATTGATTTGGGCTTAAATGGGCTAAATGGGTCAATTTGGGTCAACTTAGGTTGATCTGGTCAACCAGGTTGACTTAGGGCCAGCGTTAGGGCTCAACAGATTCAGTTTGACCCAAGGAATTGAATGGGAGAGGTCTTGGGGCCTCGGCTAGTCGATTTGACCAAGTTAACCCCTTGACCCAAGAGTCTGGGGAAAAATAAGGTCAACACTACGATGACTCGTAGAAGTTATATGTTTATCATAGTACTTCAATACTTGTTTATTGGAGATATATTGGATGCACAATCATTATTCATCAAGAAACTTGCAAGCCTCAATAATTCTCATCCAAACTAGTGTTCGGAACCTGGTTAAACTGAGACTAACTATATAACAATTTGATCTGTCTTTCTCTTCCCATAACTCGTATAGGAATTAGCGGGCAACTCCTTGACTATGCCATTATCATTACCTTATGATGTTAGATTAAATAAAGAATCAATCATTAAGACCTTGGATGATTGTGTCCTTGCTAATATCTTATACATCGAACTCAATGGTATCTTTCTAGCGATTGAAGGCACATCACTTTGCATAGGAGAAGTATATGAGATATTCATCCCTAAAATGATTGTTGTAGCCATTGAGAAGATTTGAATGGTGGATGAATTCTCTATTTGTAGTTGTGAGTTTGGGCCACCAAACTTTACATTAATCTTTAACATCACATTTATCAAACATGGGTCATTAACTTTGATGAGCGCACTGTAGCGTGTTAGCATTCACTTGAACACCTCTAAATGTGTCATCATCATATTTATTGCATTTCAGATCCTTTCATTTGTAAGGGGTTAAAACTTTTGACTAATCTTAAGTAGTCGCTGATTATGAGACGGCTTAGCATCTACTGCATATTGTCCATCATCTCCTGTGATTGGGCTTCCGTGTGAGCGAGAACTCTCACATATCTTCTTGTAAGTTCCTTATATATGAAGATCCGTTGTATCTGCAATGCATCTCTTTTCTTCCTTTGCATACATATCAGTTTGCTCTTCTGAATCCACATTCATTGTATATTCGCTATCATCACTTGCATAGGTTTAATGTATTTGTATACAACAAGGTGGCATTGACTTAATGCACAATTCCCCTTGTTAATTATTGTTTATAGTAATCTGATTATACCTCGTGACGATTTCTCCCTTTTATTTATGGGTATGATGTTCCCTTTATGCCTCTGCTGGATGTATACTTCTTGTTGCTACCTTCAAACGGTCCCTTTTGATTGGCATGCTTTCCATAAGTCAACTATGACACTCGTCAAAGGCTTCGCTTGATGACTTGTAGGTGGGTTGTCATATCCTCTATCATATTCTTGTTGTTTTCGAATCAACCTTATTTTCCAACCCCTTGCCTCTAGAGGTGACTTACAACAAGTGTGATGAACTTGTGTTCTTAGTCTCCATTTGCAATTATATCCTGTGAGCGAATAATGCCAAGGATCACAAGCCCTTTATTATATTCGAAAGTAACTTCTGGTTTGCAAAGAATTTCTTTATGGATGATAATTTCACTACATATTTTGTGTCAATTATTTGACACTGTGTTCTTCACATGTTTCCCATTCATAATATGTTTCTCACATCTCATTGATGAATGTGCTACCCATCCAATTAACTTCAATCACTTAAAAGTATGATTGAAGTATATTGCTTGTGTTCATGACATACCGCATTTTTAGTTGATTGTTACTTAGGAGTGAGTTACACTTAATATTACAAGTCAATCATCATGATCTAAAAGCCTCATATCATGGCTTTGTGATCGAGCCACATCTCTCATATGTCTTGTTTCTTGTAAACAAAGTATACTTGCAAATTTTTTGACTTGAAAGATAATTCAATGTGTATGATAAGTTTGACATATTCATTCATTTGTATTTCAATTGAGATGATTGTTACAAGTTAATTATTATTGTTCCAAAAATTCCATGCAAAAGTTTATAACCAACTCATGCATGAGTCCCTTTCTTATTTGCTTTTCTTTGATTGAGTTATTTTTATGATTCATGAGTTTCATTTTGGGTTTAATTAAAGTTTAAGCCCAATGTCATTTGTTCAATATTCACTTGAGTTCAAAAGATGTCCCCTACTTTTCAAATAATGTCCACTATTTGTTCCAAGTCCTTATCCTTTTCAGATAAAATTTTGACGGACACCCGGTGTCGCCTCATTTGGGGGAAATTTTAGGAGTATGGGCCTCCCGCCACGTCAGAGAAAAGCATGCACAAGTAGTGTCGGATGACACCAAGGCCAATGATCTTCAATCCCACTATGCTAGAGAAAGAAGTGCATTAGTCTTTGGGCATCAGTTTTGAAATGCACAGTTTCATATTTGACCCTGCCTTGTCGTATGCATTGTACCGATTTTCCTTCCCACCACGCTAGAAAAAAGCACGCATGGGTGCTTTTCCGGTGCGCTGCTAACGCCAAAAATGGGGTTTTACCTACCTTGTTGTAAGCGTCACACTGGGTTCCCTTCCCACCATGCTAGAGAAAAGCGTGTATGAGTGATTTTTCGGTGTGCCGCTAACGCCGAGAATGAGATTTTGAGTTAGAAATGTTATACCTGCATGAGGAGGGGTGTGACGGCGGCGAAGATAAAAAATACACAAAAAGGGATACACACCCTTATATATATACAATGATGCACGGACACGGACACTGCGACATTGACACGACACGACACGTACACTGGACACGACTTTTTTAAAAAATATAGGACACAGGTACGGCGCGGACACGGCAATACATTTTTTTATATAATGTATATATATTAATGTAATATCATATTAAAATGACAAATAATAATAAATGAATGACATGATAATTTGTCTAGCTTATAATATAAAATATTTAGTACAAAATATATAATACAACAACAGAAATATAAGCAAATAATCACCCATATGATTTGGTGTTGTAGATCGAAAATAAGAAATTTAATTTAAATATCGCCAAACATAAGAAATTATATTTTAAAAAAATATATAAAATATTTAAGATATGTGTCGGACACGCGTGTCCAATTAATTTTTACTATTTTTTTAATCGGACACGTTTTCGACGTATCCGACACGTGTCGGAGGAGTGTCGGACGAGTGTCGTGTCGGACACGGTGTCGGACACTGCACGCCTCTTTGAGGAGAAGTGTCGATGCATCATAATATATATATATATATATATATATATATATATATATATATATATATATATATATATATATATATATATATATATATATATATATATATACATACATCCTTACCCTCTCTCTTTTTTTTTTCTTTTGACCCCAACCAATGTTGTTATTCCCATTGATATTATTGAGAGCATCATTCCAATGCCAATCCTTTGGAGCTGCGTGATTCTTGTAGGAATACTAGAAATTTTTCTGGATACAAGTACTAGGATTTGATCATAGATTGGAATGAAAGAGACAATGGAGATGTAGATGAAGCTCTGCCAAACTGCAAGTGGAACTTGGAAGCTTGAACCAATTCTTTAGTCTAGTGTGCCTCCCCCTTGTTTGGTGAAAAAGGTTGACGAGCGTGCAAATAAGATAGCATATATAAAGTATATCGCCCATATTGGTACTAATTGATGCAGTCCCTTTGCTTCTACCATTTATATGCCATCTGCTGCTTCATCATTCACAAACCTGGCACCATCATGTCATGCTCTTTCATTTAATGTGGGGTTCGGCTCCCCCTCAATGCATGAGAAGACAAATCTGACTTTTAACTAGAGCAACCAATTATTTCTCAATTCTATGGAATGGACTTTGACTTTCCAATTGGTGGAAGTGATACATCTTGGTCCCAAATAAAAATAAGATGAGAGCAAGTTCTGGATCTGAGCAAGTCCAACATCGCAGATTTTTAGCATGCAGTCTTAATTGGTAAGGATTTTTTTGGCTTCAAATCCTGATGAAATGCATTAGCTGAATGGATGTACTTCAGAGAACGAGGGTGATGCACATTGTTTGTCCTTATAACTTGGTAAAGATCATATCAGGATTCTGAAGAAGCCTGAAAAGCTTGATCTCTCTAAGAATTCTAGTTGTATCTAAAACATGCTCAAAGATACCATTTATCTTCTTGATTGCAACCTTCTTTCCTGTATGAGTGTTAAGAGCAGAGCAAACTACACCATAGCTTCCTTTTCCTATCACTTCTTCTATTTGATATCTACTACCCTCACCATATTAAGTGAAGAAATCAACTTCAGTCAAAGCCTTTCTTTGCTAATATGCCTCCATATCCTCCCAAAGAATCCTTCATGGTAGGGCTTTATGTTCATTGTGCAAATTTCCACTGTACTCTAAATCTTCTCTTCTTTAAGGTTCTTCACCCTTTCCTACAGTTCTTTAATGTGCTTGAATCCATCTACAAGGACTAAAACTTTGTCCATAGCTGATTAGAACAAGCAGCTAGATCAGATCCTTTTATGAGAGGGTTGCAGCTCTTTGGACTTGGACGCCTGAAAGGGCTTGGTGTTTGGCTGAGGGAAGAAGGTCGGTTGGTGCTTTGAGAGTTTAAATAAACGTCAGTTGAGGGAGTGGTGGACTATTCAGAAACTAGAGAAGAGGAAGACATCACTTTGCAGGGGACTTGAGGCATAAGGAATCCGTAAGTTCAGCCTTGGAAGGTTTCAGCAAGGAGGAAGATCGAACTGGGTTGACGTCACTGCCATTGCAGGGAGTTTACGAAGGGATCAGAGGGTAACCGGCTGCTTCAAGATTGGGTGGAAAGTTGTAGGGGAGAGTGTGATTGCGACAAGGAGTGCAAGGATTGGAGTTCAGAAGGTTTGCGTGAACGGATAGGAGGTAGAACAAGTTTTTTTGTTTTTTTTGGCAGAGCCACAGGAATTTCATGGTTTTGAGGGATTAAAAAGAACAGACCTATTTGCCTCTGCCTTCTACCTCTTCTTTAACACCAAGTTTTTTTTTTTTTTTTTTTGGAAAATTAGGGGCCAAAGTCTGTATATTGAATAAAAAAAGTGACAAGTCAAAAGAAACGATATTACAAGTAGAAAATATCTATACCTCCCAAAACAAAAAGGAAGTATAAAAAACCTGGACTCAGGATATAAAGGTCTACACCAATCAAACATTAGCTTGCAGATCAGTTGGAAAAAGAAGAAACCACCGAGCAGCAGATAAGAAGCCGGTTTCCACACCTAGAAAGCAGCAAGACTATCACAGCCTCTTCCAAAATTCCAAAACACCAATTCATCAAAACTCCTTGGCTGCCAAAAGACCTTCCAAGGAAAGTAGTAGGTGTAGACCTTTGCTCACCATAGTCCAATAAAACAACAAAACCCAACAAACCGCCAGCAAAACAAATTCTAGATGAAAGCTCATCCCGAATACAACATCCAGGCAAAATAAACCAGCCACCAGAAGACTTGAAACATCAAGTCGATTCTAGATTTTCAAAAAGATAAACCTCCAGCAACAACAAAACCAAATCCCCAGCACAGTCGAACCTAACAACAATCCAAAGAAATACCGAGAAAACCAAAACTCAGGAATAAGGAAGCAATGACAACCTAGAAAAGGCCACAAACCAAAACATAACCAGCTGCAGCGAGCATACACATCATTAACCCAAAATTTCCCAAAAGCGGCTATTGAGCTTCTCCCTAAACTTCCAATTTTTTGATTTAGCACGAATAGCATTGATGACAACATCTCTAATTGTTTTTGGATTATCCCAGGAATTAGAAAACCTCCTTTTGTTACGCTCCCTCCAAAGATAGTAAATTACAGCATATGTAGTGAAGTAGCAGAATTTTTTCTCCAACCGGTTAAGGTTTGGATTGTTGCACAAGAAGTCATATGTATGCATAAGATTTGGCATGAGATAGAAACAGCCAAGCATAGGAAGCAGACTAGTGAGCAGCGAGAAGGAGAAGTCGCATTCAAAAAAGAGATGGGAGTGAGATTCATGACTGCCCAAACAAAAGGAATATGAGGGGGAGGCCGGAACCCCCCTATAAAAAAGAACATATGTGCTTTTTATTAGAATATATATGTTAGCTTTACTACTTATGTTGGGAATCTAGAATGTTCCGTGGCTCTTATGTAATTCTGTACACTTGCTGTAACTAGGATCTATATATATATATATATATATATATATATATATATATATATATATATATATGAGATCTCTGTATCAAATATATACGTTTAATAAAATAGTTTACGTTTCCCTGTTCAAAAGCTCTCAGCGGGAATATCATTTCTACATGGTATCAGGAAAAGGTTCTTGATCCTGCGAAACATGGCCGATTCCGCCTCCTCCCGGCTTCAAGATCGGAGTGAAGGCTCTCAAACTGAAGATCCGCTGATTCCAGCAACGCTGAAATTTGTTGTCTCGAATCTGCGCAATCTCGTTACCGCTCCTCTATCACCGGATAATTTCATGATCTGGAAATCACAGATCACCAAAACTCTCCGTGCCAATGGTTTCATCCAATTTCTTGATCCAAATGCCGCTTCTCCGCCTCCCACTATTCTTCTCGCTGATGGCTCCACATCGGTGAATCCCAGCTATGCGCAATGGATACTAACGGATCAAAACCTGTCGGCATCAATATGCTCGACGATATCTCCGTCGATTCTCCCGTACGTAATCTCCCTTGAGTCCACGGCGCAGGTGTGGTCGGCTCTTGAAACAAGATTTCAAGCAACCAACCGTTCCAAAGTTATGCAACTCAAGAACGCGTTGCACAATGTCGCACTCAAGACTCAATCTATGGCAGATTACTTGTCCGAAATAAAGACCATCGTGGATCAAATTGCAGCCGCTGGCTGCAATCTTGAAGCTGAAGACGTGATCCACTACATTTTAAACGGGCTTCCTCCATCATACCAGTCCTTCAAATCTTCTATTCGGACAAACCCGTTTCCGCTCACCTTGGATCAAATCTATCCTCTCCTGCTCAGCGAAGAAATTAATCTTGCTTCGGATGCCGCCAAATTCGCAACAGCACATGATCCTAACATGGCTCTTTTCTCTAACCGTGGCAGAGGCAGGAGATCCAGAGCCAAGAACACATACGGCTCCTCAACAAACACTCGCAACAATCCCTTTGCAAACGTTATATGTCAAATCTGCTCAAAGAAGGGCCATTCGGCACACTCCTGCTGGCATCGAACAGATCTCAAATATGTCGCTACATCCAAAAATGCAAATCCGGCGTTACTAACAACATCGGACACCACTGATGTCAACTGGTTCCTGGACTCTGGAGCGTCATCCCATCTAACTAATTCGTTAGAAAATATGTCCATGGTTCAGCCATATCAGGGATCCGAAACTGTTACAGTCGGTGACGGAAATGCAGTCAGTATCGCACACTCCGGGGCGGGCATTCTCCCGACCCCCTCTCGTAAGCTGTGGCTTTCCAAAATTTTTCACACTCCCGCTCTTAAATTCAATCTTTTATCTATTTCTCAACTAACTAAAGACAATCAAATATCTATCACTTTTGATCCTAATGGTTTTGTGTTGAAGGACCTAGCGACGCAGGATATCATTCTTCGCGGACCGTCCAATGATGGACTCTACCCCATCCAGCTGAAGTCTCAAGCTCGCCAACTGTTGACCCCTGCTACAGGATCCTTGCCTACAAATGATCTCATTAGTAAAATCTATGCTAAGGAATTCATTATGCAGTGGTTTAGGAAGCCATCAAACAAGCCTTTGGACTATTGGGTACATAAACATTTCTCTTATGTCTATAGTTGATCATGGTGATATGGGAAAGCCAACTCCACAACAACATGTTTATGAAGATGAAATAGCACAAGAATTTGATCTTAAAATGTGGATTTTGTGTTTCCAACAATTATGATATATATAAAAAAAAAAAACGGGGGTCATTGCAGTTATGTTGGAATATCTTAAGAAGGAGAATCCTCGTTCAGAGACGCCTGAGGCATTTCAAGATAGTCTTCGGACTAAGACAATGTCCAAAAAGTTCTTACTTGTGCTGATAACATTTGGGAAGATGATGAGAAGCAAGATAAAAGTAAATTGGAGAAGGGTGCCCATCCCTTTTAGCCTATGGGAGTTTTGGTAGTAGAATTTTTGGTAAGAATTCGAATGGGCTCAGCTGCAATAATGATTGCAACAGTCATTAAAAAGAAAAAAAAAAATTTAGATTAGAGGGCTTGGAGAAAGGTCAGTGCTGAAGCCCCTCAACTCTCATGCATTTGCTGATAAGAAGAATCCTAATGATTATAAAAAGATTAAGATCCACTACTAGAGAGATGATTGAAATGCTTTTTGGATCTCCATTTGCCGCAAAGGTCATCAATAGTGTCGTGGATTCCTAGGCAAAAAAAAAGTGATATAAAGGCCTGCGCTACGACGGAAACGAGGCCTCAAAAATGCCCAGATGACGTCCGATTGACAAACTGATAGCACCATTGCGTCCGGAACGTCGTTGACATTTAAAAAATATATTTTATTTGATAAATTTGGATCATCTGAGATGGTGGTGAATTTTTAGGTGATGCAAATATGATATAAAGGCCTGCGCTACGACGGAAATGAGGCCTCGAAAATGTCCAGATGACGTCCGATTGACAAACGGACTGCGCCATGGCATCCGGAACGTCGTCGACATTCAGAAAATATATTTTATTTGATAAATTTGGATCATCTGAGATGGTGGTGAATTTTTAGGTGATGCAACTATGATATAAAGGCCTGCGCTACGACGGAAATGATGCCTCGAAAATGCCCAGATGACATCCGATTGATGAACGAACAGCGTCATTGTGTCCGGAACATCCCCGACATTGAGAATACATATTTTATTTAATAAATTTGGATCGTCTGAAGCGTTGAAAACTTTCAAAGTATGCTCAAATATAATGTAAATTTATGCGCTATGAAAGAAGCGAGGCCTCGACGATGCTCAAACGACGTCCAATCGACGAACGGACAATGTCATTGCGTCCAGAACGTCGTCGGCATTAAGATTCTACATTTTATTTGATCAAATTGGATCATTTAAGGTAGCATCGTAAATTTCAAATACGATTCAAATATATTGCAAAGGCACGCATTTCGAGGGAGATTAGCCTCGACGATGATCAAACGAAGTCCGATCGACAAACGGACGGTGCCATTGCGTCCGGAACGTCGTCACCATTAAGAATATACATTTTATTCAATTGAATTGGACCATTTAAGGTAGCGTCGTAAATTTCAAAGGTGATTTAAATATGTTGCGAAGGCATGCGCTACGAAGGAAACGATGCCTCGAACATGCTCGAATGACGTCCGATTGCAAAATAGATTGCGTCATTGGGTCCGGAACACCGTCAATATTATGAATACAGTGCCAATTTGTTTGAATGAAGTTTTGCGCGCAAATCGAGACAACACGCACTTCGAGGGAATTAAGCCTCGTCGCCGCCCAAACGACGTCCGATGGCAAAACGGATTGCGCCATTACGACCGGAACGTCGGCAATACCCTAAATGCATTACCAGTTTGCCTAATATCTATGTTTGATGAATTTGACACGCTAAACAAGACAATTTACACATATTTCGAGGTATCGCACACGGACTCCAAGAGAAATACACGCATTTCAAGAAATTACACAAGTCGAGATTCATTTCATCGGCTGATGCATCATAGATATTCTTGATGAAGACTATTACTAATAATAGAAAATCATTATTAACATCACAGAGGAATCTAACCAAAATGATGCAAAGTCAATTTGAATATCAAATCTCATTATAACTCTTACCTCGTATCAATTGACCTCTGCTGTAAATCTTATGCTAAATCCCTGAAATCCCGCAAGCAACAGACTTCAGCTCGTTTTGAATGAAGCCCTCGTCCTTAAAATAAAGGAAAAGAAAATCCTTCAGGGTTCGGTTCTCCGGTTCCACAAAAATTTGTCCAAGGTCTGTGTTTTCTTCAACCCGTCTCCACAAACCTCCATCCAAAAATTCTTTCACCCGTCCACGCCTCTTCAAAGGCGATCACCACAGCAGCAAAATCTCTCCTGCGTGAAGCTCTTCCGAAATCCCTCAACCACTCAACTTGAACTCACGCACCTCCTTCTACGTTAAACCTTTATTTCCTGGGCTCTTTGCATTAGACCGAGCTGGTTCTCTCTGTTTTGTTGAGTCTCGCAAACTCCTGTAAGCCGTCCCTCACCTGCTTGCAGTCCACGGTGCCGGCTCTACAAGTCAGTTGCAGAGTAAGAATTTCTTTCAGATCTATCTTAAGCTCCCTTCTCCAGCATATATAGCCGATCACACTCCTCCATACCTTTTTTTTTTTGGGAAAATTTGGGGCAAAGCCCGTATATTAATTATACCAAAAATTGGGAGGCATACAAAAATGGCCTAAAAAGACCAAAACCCTCAGCCAAATAAACTCTAACATAGGAAAAATAAGAACCCACAAAAAGAAACAACCAAAAACTAAAAACGAAAAAGATCAGAACTGCAGCATAACAACATGAATTGGGACTCAGCGGAGGAGATCCTGCAGATGGGCAAGCCCAGCATCATCAAATTCAGCTTGCCCAAATAACGATCAGAATGCTCGGGCCTCCCTGGTTGCCATGGGAAAAAGCAGGACAGAATTATCAGATTTGTAGAGTATGGCTTCCGAACAGAAAAAACTACCAGCAAACAAAGACCCGCAGCCATCCAGAGGGAGCAAGGGGCTAAGCAGGAATCAGACATCATCGTCCCAGCAAAAACATATTCCCGAAATGCATCAAAACCGTCATGAAAAACACCTAGGAAATGATCTCTTGAGCAATTCAGCATTCTTCCAATTTGCAACCTTGAGTGAAATGGCATGTCCCATATTTTTACATAGGATATGAGAAGAAGAGTTTAAACTAGCAAAACGTCGATTATTTCGTTCCCGCCAAATGTAGTAAATAGCACAGCAAATCACAAAATAGCAAAAAGATTTTTCCTTGCCACAGTATTCATCAAAATCCTCCAGAAACTGAAACACTTGCATCAGATTTGGCCGAAACAGGAAGCAATGTAACACAGGCAACATATGAGTGAGAACAGCAAAAGAGTAATCACAGAGAAAAAAAAGATGATTACTATTCTCCTCATCATCTAAGCAAAGTTGACAGGTGGGATGAATGATAATATTCCTCTTAGCAAGCACATCCGCCAATTTAAGTCCATTGCACATCAAAAGCCAAGCATAAGAGGAGAAGCGAAGAGACGAACGTTTATGCCATATAAACTTAGACCAACCCACTTTTTCAAAATCCTTGAAGAAATGTAATCTGAAATTTTTAAACATAGGTTTGGAACAGCCTTTCCAAATCAAACAATCAGAGTCAGATGAAGTAACAGGAAAGTTACAAAACAAATGCCTAGTCCAAACCGGAAGGCTGTCAAGGCAATTCCATCTCCCCCCAGTAAAATAATTACTAACCATGCCATCAAGGTCGGGTGGGCAGGGAAGAGGAGATATAATATCCGAAATAGATCTGCCATTCACCCAAGGGTCCCAAAACATAGAGAGCTTACAATTAGAAGAAGTAACAAGAAATTGAATGCTCCCCAAAATATTACCCGCCACCTGCTGAATGAACTTCCAAAATCTGGAAGTAGGGGAGTGAATCACCTTCCAAGGTGAGGAATATTTATGTCTAAACCAATCTGCAGCCAAAGAATCTGTGTTATAGAACCTCCAAATAAAAGAGCAACCAAAACCATAAGATAAAGACTTAAAATCAGGAATCCCCAAACCCCCAAAGCAATGAGGTTTACAGGTGTTGTGCCAAGCAATAAGATGAAGTTTCTTCCCCTCAATAGAGTTGTGATACAAGAATTTGGAGCATAGTCTATCAATGATTTTACAACAAGACTTAGGTATGATTGCTCCACGAATCCAGTATGCAAGGGTATTAGCAATTGTAAATCTGAGGAATTGAATACGCCCTGCAAAAGAAAGAAACTTTACTTTCCAACCAGCAAGTAGAGTAGAAATCCTACTCAATAGTGGTTGGAAGTGAGATAAATTAAGCTTTTTGGTGGAAATGGGAAGCCCCAAATATTTAAGGGAATGGTCATTATGAGTGAAGCCCAGCAAATTGACAATATTAGGAGCAGAGGAAGTGTTCTTAGAGAATAGAATGGAACACTTTGAATTGTTGGTATGGAGGCCCGACGCCTCAGCAAAATGCTTAAGAATATCAGCTAAAGTATAAGCATTAGACATAGAAGCAATCCCAAACACAAGAACATCATCAGCATATAAGAGGTGGCTAAGAGAATTGAGCCCAAAAGGAATACCCTGAAAACTACCAGAATCCAAAGAGCAGGAAAGGGCATCCATAACCACCGCAAAAAGAAGAGGGGATAGGGGGCAACCCTGCCTGAGCCCCGAAGAGGAATAGAAGAAGCCTTCAAGGACACCATTAATGCACACTGAGAATGGCACCTCATAAATGCAGCATTTGATCCAAGCAATGAATTTATGTGGGAACCCTTTGAGCCTAAGCCGAGAAATCAAAAATTCCCAAGAAACCGAGTCAAAAGCCTTGCGAATATCAAGCTTAGCGCAAAAAAACTTCATCATATGATGGCTGTTGAAATCATGTAAAATTTCGTTCGCCAAGATGATATTATCAGTAGAAATTCTTTTAGAAATAAAACCCGCTTGACTTTTGTGAATGATAAGAGGCATGACCACCTTAAGCCTTTGAGCCAAAATTTTCGCAATAATCTTGTAAAAGACATTACAAAGAGAGATGGGACGAAAATCAGATATATTTGTGGCATGCTGATTCTTAGGAATCAAAGTGATGGCAGTAGCTTTGGCGCATCTAGGAAGGTGCCCAACAGTGAAGAAATTTTTTACTGCATTAATCACATAAAAGCCCGTAATGTCCCAAGTTCCCTTATAAAATTCAAAAGTGTAGCCGTCGGGCCCAGGGGAAGAGGAGGAGGGCTCGGAAAATACAACCTGTTTGATCTCATCATCAGTAACGGGAGCAACAAGGGAACTCATCAAAAAGTTGGGCACGGTATAACCCACAGGAAAATGAAAATCCGGGTTAAAGGCCGGCTGCTGGGGATTAAAAAGCTTTCTAAAATGTTCAACAATGGCCTTCACAATATCAGGAGGAGAAGAAAAATGGCCCTCATCAGTAGTGATTTCCTTAATCCGGTTAATGTTCGCTCTGGTTTTGATTCGGGCATAAAGAAATCCCAAATCATCCTCACCTTGCTGAAGCCATTTGGCTTTTGCCCTTTGGGTTATCCATGAATTCCAAGCTTCCTGATAATAGGAGATATTATGGTTGATTTCCTTGAAAAGAGCATTGAAGGAGGGATCTAATGGGTTCTGTTGAATGTGCTCAATACAAGTTTTCTGTTTGAGAGTAAGATCCTCCAATTGTGCTTTAATGAAGTGGTCATGCGCCCAGGTTTTTTGTTTTAATAGACATTTGAGCTCCTTAAGCTTTCCAAATAAATTAGCAATAGGGCTACCAACAAAGTGGGTAGAAAAAGCAGTAAAGAGAATGTCCCAAAAACCATTGAATTGCAGCCAAAAATTTTTGAACTGAAACCTTCCCGCCAAATTAGAATGCTGGCCCGACTGTAATAAGAGAGGGGAGTGGTCGGAGCAAAGAGGAGGCACCACCTTGTAATAGGAAAGAGGAAAACAGTCCAGCCAGTACTGATTCACCACCATTCGGTCTAACTTAATATGAATGGGATCATCAAGACGCCCATTGAACCAGGTGTACCTCAAACCAACCGAATTGAGGTCAATAGTGCCCGAATTAAACATCCAACCATTCAGTTCACCAAGCCTGCTAAAATGAGTGTGAGCACCGCCCACTTTATCTTTGAAGTCTTTATAGCAATTGAAATCCCCCATGATAATCCAAGGGGAAGAGATGGAGTCAGCTAAATTCGTGAGGTGTTGCCATAAAGGGGTTCTTTCTTGAGGGGAGTTGGCTGCATACACAAAGGTGATACCTAAATAACCTCACGTGAATCCACTCTCTCTCTTCTAAAAAAAAAATAAAAAAAAAGGGGTAAAGTGAACTTCTGACACGCACATGGGATCCTCATTTTAATTGGTTTTGATTCTTACAGAGAATCATTTATCTTTTGACTTTTCTTCCCACTACCACAACACCATTAGCTTTATACCCTCACTATGAGACAAAAGTTCTTTATTATCTCACAAAATCCAAAAGAAGGGAGGGAGTAAGTCTTAATTAGGGGTGTAACCGAGTCGAGTCGAGTCGAGTATTTGCCTTATCAAGCCTGGCTCGTTTAAGAGTTACTGAGCTCGAGCTCGAGCTCGAGCTCGAGATCGAGCTCGATTAGTGGGCTCGAGATCGACTCGTTTGGAGTATACCAAGCTCGAGCTCGACTCGAAAGCTCGAGCTCGTTTGAAAAGCTCGAGCTCGTTTGAAAAGCTCGAGCTCGGCTCGTTTAATTGGCTTGACTCTTTAAATGTAAACCAAATTTTTTTTTTCTTAAATTTAGCTCTTGAAGAAATCAATATATACTTATATAGTCTCATAGTGAGCAATCATTTTCCTTCAAAAAATTATATTTATAAATTTGATCAATATCAAGTACAACTTTAAGCAATTAAGCACAATAAAACTTGATTAATATAAAAATAGAGCATTCATATCAATGTTAGACCAAATTGTATATCACATTATCACCAATCAATATTACAAAAAGAAGTAATTGGAATTATACAATCCATTAAAAAGTTTCATAATAGTGCATAAGTAAAAAAACACAACAAAAGATAGAACTATTAATTCCATGTCTGTTTGATATTCCATATTCTTCAAACTCTTTCATCTCAACTCTCTATAGACCAATTAATATGCTGCAAACCTGAGAAATTAAGAAAAAAGTTAAATAATAATTATTTTGAAAAATAGCACTATAGCAACTGTCTAAATTTACATATTCTATAGATCTCAAATTTGATGCCTCATATTAAACATTAATATACCTTGATCCTGTCATTCAAGCTGCTGTGTTTCGGCACTTTTTTGACTAGTGGGCCATCCATGTGAAGAAAAACTGAAAGAAAATATCATGTGCTGCATAAGTAAATGAATGAAACATGAAAAATGCACATTAGAACTCTTCATTTTGTTATGGTTTCGATAAAAATCAGCAACTTGAAGTATTAAAAATTTACTCTCAATTATTAGGCTTCACATTCCCACAATCATGCAAAATTGTTAAAAAACTCAGAAATCCACTTTATGCTCCAATAAGTAGTTAAAAAACTGACTCAATAAGTATTATTTTTACAAAGATGAACATTTCCTTTTTTTAAAATCAGTAGGAAGAATAACTTCTTTGAACTCATCCCAAACTTTAGATCTTTTTTTTTCTTTTATTTCTTCCTATAACATCATCAACTTCTTCAATATCATCCACTTGATTTTCATTAGTCCACTTTTCGACCTCCCAATCAAAAGATTGTCATCATTATGTGTATTATTTTCATTCATAGGTTTTTTACCAACATAAGAGTGAAGATGGTCATCATTTTGATTTTCATGTCTTCCAGTCTCAAAGCAAAGATAATATTATCCCCTTCCATACTAAAAGTTTGTAGACATTCTAAAAAAATTGATAATAAACATGAAATGGATATAAATTTTATAAATACTATAACAGATACACACACTATAATTAATCATGAGTTCAATAAAATTTTATAAATATAACTCATAAATTCCATGTATTTGAAAGATGTCATTAAAAAATCCACTAACACAAGTACAGAATCATTTTCTTGAATATTATGGCAATCCGAACACAAACCATGCTGTAAAAATTCCAAATGCTTATAAGAAATAGGTAGGAAATTGCATAACCAGTTTTTCTTTTTTATACCTTTTAGGCACTAGCAAGTTTTGCATTTTGATACTAAGTGCAAGATCTTGTAAACTTACAGAAATAAAATCTATCACTATAACAGCCAAAGAAAACGTAAATGTTTATTTCAGTTCAATATCATTGATATATTTGTGAAGACCAAAAACGACGACAGGATATGGAGAAGGAAAAAAATTTATATCCATTAACAAGAAACCCCTAAATCAAATAATGAAGAAAAAAAACAAGAAAACCCTCAAATTTATATAGACAGAAGTTTATTAACTGAAGCAAAGTTATAGTTTACCTATCAAATGGCTTCAATGAAATTTTCCACGAGCTGGCGAAGTCCTCAACTGCACGAATAATAATAAAAAAAAAAGACCTAACCACAGCTTATGCTGGCAGATAGCAACTCGGAACTGAAACAAACCAGATGAAAGCAATGTTTAACCGAAGCATATAGCAACTCCAGCACCTGATAAATGAAGACAATAAAAGATGAAGAAGGCAAGAAACGACCTAACAAGAGCTTGAAAACCAGAAGAACGAAGTCAAGAAACTATGATGAAGGAAATAAGAGAATTAACCGGAGAAGAAAATAAGTGGAGGCGTGGAGCACCGGAAAAACGAAGGCAAAGAAAGATGCCCTAGCGCCGACGCCGCACCTAACTCTCTGCCTCACGAAGACACGAACGAATGAATATGAACCGGCTCTTCACTTCGTAGAGCCAGAAGTTTATTTGCTTTCATCCGGTTCATTTGAATCCGGTCCAGGCATCCAACGCGCGGCAGACATCCAACGCGCGGCAGACGACACTACGACAGTCATTCAGAACTTTTGGAAATTCGCCCGCCGAATTAATCGAGCTGGCTCGACGAGCCCTCGAGCCGGACAACGTTTAAATCGAACTCGAGCTCGTTAATAGATCGAGCTCGAAATTAAGCTCAAACTCGAGCTCGAAGCTCGATAAGCTCGGCTCGCGAGCTTGTTTACGAGTCGAGCTCGAGTCAGCTCACGAGCCGGCTTGACTCGGTTACACCCCTAGTCTTAATCATTAATTCTATTTGGTCCAGTACGTTTAATAGTTTCATTATCTTTTTTTTTTTTAGAATTAATACAGATTTTTGATACTAATCTTAGTGAAGGTTTTGACCTTCTTATTTTTATTTATTTATCTGCATCAATAATGAAGCTTTGATATCGTTAGTTATGTTTGCATTAATATCACTGTTGGCATTAGTGCTAACATAAATATTAGCAACATCATTAATGTTGTCGTTAATAAAGCATTGATATTATCATGTGCATTGCTTTTTTTTAAAAAAAAAGAGAGGGAAAGGTTTTAAACAGTGAAGTTTTTTTTTTTATGATTATAAGATCAGTACATTTGTATGGCTATTAGTGCTAAACAATGTCAGCAGAGGTCGAGACTTAACTGCTATTTTATGTATTTACACGGGTACATATCTTCAAAAAAAAAAGAGTAGAAATAAAAAAATTTCTCCAAAAAAAAAAAAGAGGAGAAAACAAAAGAAAGGGAGAAACAAAAAAAAAGAAGAGAAAAAAAAAGAGAAGAAAAAAAAAGAGAAAGAGAAAGAAGAAGGAAAATTTGTTTTATTTTGTGCATCTCGACGACTTCATCAACCCCGCGAAGGTATGAATTCCCAACTCAGATTCTCGTTTTGTTGTTCGTAGCGGACCGGAAAACCGCCTATGCACGCCTTTATTGCGCGTGGTGGGAAGGAACGCCGGTTCGATGCTTACGACAAAGCGGGCAATCACCAAAACCCTACTTCAATATTCGTGGCAAATTGGAGAACTGTCCTAAGCACGCCTTTATTGGCCGTGGTAGGATGGAATCCCAGTGCGGCACGTGTGGCGAAGCGGGGTCACTTTTAAGTACCCCCGGGCGGGGGGAAATCAAAATTGCTTATCAAAAATACCTTTTTATAAAACCCCATGCACGCCTTTATTGCGCGTGGTGGGAGAAAACAAAAAATACAACCATCGCGGTGTCTCACCAACACCAACCGTGCACGTCTTTATTGACGTGGCGGGTAGGCGGCCTCTTGGTTTTTCCCCTAAACGGGGGAGACGCCGGGAGGCTGTCGAAATTTTGTCTGAAATACATACAAGGACTTGGAACCGTTTGGGACTTGTGAACTTGAATCAAATGGGATTTGTACCTGAACTTTTGAACTAAATGACTTAATGCATTAATTGAATTCAAATTAAAAAAAAATAGAATTGAACTAAAATCAAGCTTGGATCAATTGTGGACTTGACTTGATCTAAAAAAAACTGATTTGAACATGAAGCCTCCAAGGCTTGGACTTGAGAATGATACAAGAGAACTTGATTGAACTCATATTGAATCCGGACTTGAACTCTACAAAACAGCAGGGGACTCGAATTAAAGAGGCTCATATGGAGCCTGAACTTTATTTGAACTTATGGAGGACTCTCTTTTAACTCGATTTGAATTTGAACTCAAGAAAATACTTGAGTTGGGCTACAAAGAAATTGAATTTGAACTACTTGAATCGAATTGAGAGTTCAAGTTGGATCCAAACAAACTGAATACTAATAACTCGAACTTGATGGAATGAAACTCAAATGATTTGGACCTGTTTTGGACTTGAATTGAACTAGCTCATTGGGCTCAAAACAAAGCTTAAACTTAATAGAACTAAATTCAAGGAGATTTGAGTTGAACTTGAGCTTGATTGGAGCAATAGCCAAACATGATTGATGGTTAAATAGACATCCAACATATGCATTTTATTCATAAGAAAAGACTAGTTGGAAAATGAAGCAATGTATTTGCAATCAAAATATGAAGCTCTCAATTGAATGTGGAAGGACTTTCATGTTAATTAGAATGCAAATGCTAGTAAAGCAATAATTATTTATGAATGAAGAGTAATCCCAAGTAATGCTTGAGGATGGATAAATTCTCTAGCTCTCATTCTTAAGCATTGATCATGCAACAAGGGTCAAATGGAGAGATACAATAATATCCTCATGCTTACAAAACATAGTCTTTTGTCATTCCAATGGAGAAGCCAATTCATCATGCAAAATTCAATCTAATCAAATAAATTGAATCATATAAGCAATGGAGGCTTATGTTGAATGAGATTTTCAATGTTGATTAGTAATGGCTTGCAATGTTAGAAGATTTATGATAGACATTTGCAAGATCATTATAGCAAAAACATTATAACATTCCCGTAGTTGACATCAAGGTACGAATAGATATTAAAATGCATGTGAGCAATGCAACAATTCGTCAGTCAATAGGCAGGGAAGAGTTTGTGATGAATGCAATTCACTCGATGATCAGTGCTAACTTATATATAGACACAACAAGCTTATGAGTGTTGATAAGTGACAATTAATGAGTGCTATGGTACTCATACAATCGATAACCATCCAGTGCTGATCAAATGCAGTGATTTCCCACAAGCAAAGATGGTCAAATTATTGCGAGTGCAACCATCTACAGACCGTTGTGGAGGACTCATCATATGCACTAAATGTCGTATACGAGCAGAATGCCAAAAGACTTCAACAAGTACAAGCCCTACGGCTAAAACAGGAGACCCGTTAGTGCACTACGATCCACCTACAGAAAGTAATAATTAGTGCACGACAGTCTACCTGTACGAAGCAGCGGACGACTCTATCCAGAAGCTGCTATGCCACGCCACCGGATCTGCAACATTCGTACAAGCAGACTTAAGGCGTCTATTCCAAGAATACCCCCGCACGTGCACCGTAATTTGTATACACATAGGTACACTAAGGGGAAAAATATAATCAAATACCCGCAAGGGCCCCGGCGAGCGTGTTATTGGTACACACGTGACGTCTAGGGATGCTGCGCGGGCTGACAAGTGAATTCTTGTTCGAACCCGATCCTCCTATACGGATCAATATGAGTCGACAAGGTTCGAACTCTCAAACAAATACACGATTGAAAGGACCAGTATATTTGTTTTAATACATTCATATCAGGCCTCCAAAGCCTTTAATCAAAAGAATTCACTTACAAGGGCAAAAAAAATCTACGAAACCCGATCCTCTGTCGACAGCCCGACAGAGTCGACAAGGTTCAATCTATAAAGTGAAAATGACCCCAAACACCCCGATGATGGCCGTGTTGAATGCAGATCTCAACCGGAGGGGTTCCCCAAATATTTTCATATCTCCCAAATATCCAAAATCCATTTCAAACAATTCAAAGCTCCACCCAAATACCTACGAAAATCCCCAAAAATCTCGAAATCCCAAAATCCCAAAATCCCAAAAATATTTAAAATGAAATCAATCCACCAATCGCTTAAAGCAAAATCCATCCACCCTCCGCAACAGTTTGCCAGGGTGGACAAATCAAAATTTACTTTTGCTCACAAAGAGCCAAATGCCTAGTCGAAAATATCACTAGGATCCATTCTCAAACAATCTCCTGCCAGTAAGGACGTGGTACATGTCCTCTAACCGGCGGTCTGCCGCTAAATGGCCACCGCAGGATAAACGGTTACGACGACCCGAGGCCCTCTCAACCGAGTGGTTTTGCCGCCAAATGGCACCACGATATACCGGTTATGGCCAGAGCCAATACGCTCCTTATTGACATCAAATCCTTGAAATATGAATCAATAGGATATGATCGATAGGGCACAAAGCCCTCTGTAAGCTAAGGTGGATTTAAATTTGTCCCCTTAGACAAACATCCAACCCCGGTCTACAAGGTCCCCTTGGACGAAGCAACCCATGGCTGCTGACAAGGATCCTTCTGTCAGGTTGGGTCGACTACCTCCTCTGACTAAGTAGACCAGGGACCACGATGGCCCGGGACGACGGAACCATGGGATCTTGATCGGGCTCATCATCCATTCCCCCACCATCCGCTTTAAGTACAAGATGGTGAAAATTTCTATTTTAAATATCAAACCTTTCAAATTCCAAACCTTTCAAACATTTCAAATCCAGACCTATTGCTGCTACTATATGCCAGATACACGTATATTCTACGTATCTGATCGACGACTAGCCTTAATCGAAAGTTCTCTCTCGTGATCGGGAGGGGTAATTAACTATAGGGGCTTGCGCCTATAGGAAACCAGAACTCAGATCATAAAGTCCTCACAAAATGAGGGCGAAATCTCTGGGTAGTGTCTTATCTACAAACCCATCTGCCTTCCAAAATTTACCTCGGAACTTAGCTCGTTAAAACTCCCTCGCCGAATAAGAAAAGCGAGCGGAGGCCGAGGCCGAATTTTCGGAGCCCACACCAACATCCTGCACTTACTACTACTCGGGACGTTTCCCAGCTCTGGCATCAACGCCTTGGCCACCCACATAAATTTGTTTTCGATTTGATTTCATCTTGTAATCCTTTGCTGCACATGAATAAGCAGCACCATAAATGTGAAATTTGCTCTGCCTCTAAATGTCATAAAAATGTCTTCTCTAGCTCTCTGAACAGGCAATCCCAACCGCTTGCTCTCATTCACAGTGATGTATGGGGCCCGGCCCCAACCTCCTCTGCTCAAGGATTCAAATTTTATGTGATTTTCGTAGATGACTACACGCGTTTTACTTGGGTTTTTCCATTATGTTTTAAGTCTGACATTTTTTCTACGTTTGTTCATTTTAAAACCAATATTGAAAATCTCACCTCAAATCGTATTAAAATATTGCGCACAGATGGCGGATCTGAGTACGTCAATTCTGAGTTCAAACACTTCCTCATGAAACACGGAATCACGCATCAGCTTTCGTGTCCTTATACTCCGGAGCAGAACGGTCTTGCCGAGCGTAAACACAGGCACATCATTGAAACAACAAAGTCGCTGCTACTAACGGCCTCCATGCCGCCCTCATTTTGGCCCGACGCAGTAGCCACTGCAGTTTACTTAATTAATCGGATGCTCTCTCATACTACTCAAAATTCTTCTCCTCTTGAACTTCTGTTTAACAGGAAACCGGATTATCAAGATCTAAAAGTTTTTGGTTGCAAGTGTTACCCTTTATCACCTGCTCCTACTAGGAATAAACTGATGCCAAATGCTCAGCCGTGTCTGTTTCTCGGCTACTCAGACAACCACAAAGGGTACCGCTGTCTTAATCTTCAAACGCATAAAGTAATTGTTTCTAGGCATGTTAATTTTCATGAAAATATTTTTCCTCTTGCAACCTCATTATCACCTCCTGCTGTTCACCAAACTGAGGTAATGCCCAGGTTACTAATACCTGTCTCTGCTAATAACACTAACGCTGGTAATAAGCCAATGCAGGTCTCTATTCACTCTGATCCGTTACATCTTTCTCACATCCCTCCTACATCACCCGCTCCGGTTATACAGAGACAGCAAATATCCGCCGAACATCAGATCGTGGCACAAAACCCAGTTCCCTGTCATCATATGACTACTCGCAGTAAAACAGGTTCACTACGTCAACCAAATCGGCTAAATCTCTTCTCCAACACCTCTTCCGCGTCTACAGATCCTACCACATACGCTGTGGCATCCAAAAGCCAACACTGGCGGAAAGCAATGGCAGAGGAAATTTTTGCTCTTCAAAAACAGGGCACATGGCACTTGGTAGAACCACCAAAAAATGCTTCCATTCTTGGATCAAAGTGGACTTATAGGACTAAATACCACACTGATGGGTCAATAGCTAAATACAAAGCACGGTTGGTCGCACAAGGGAACAATCAAGAATTCGGTATTGACTATACCGAGACATTTAGCCCAGTGGTCAAGCTACCAATGATCCGCGTTCTTCTAACTGTCGCTCTTCACAAAAATTGGCCAGTTCATCAATTGGACGTGGCAAATGCGTTTCTTCACGGCTCATTGTCCGAGACCGTTTACATGACCCAGCCAAAGGGATTCGAAGATCGCTCCCGTCCACATTACGTTTGCAAACTGGACAAGGCAATTTACGGACTGAAACAGGCGCCGAGACAATGGTACAACACGTTTACATCGTTCCTCCTGACTCTCGGATTTCTTCACAGTCAGGCGGATCCCTCTCTTCTAATTTTCAATAAAGACGGCGCTCAAATTTTTCTCCTAATCTACGTTGACGACATTCTCATCACCGGTTCAGACATGGCCAGAATTCAATTCACTATCTCTCAGCTCAGCAAAGCATTCACTATGAAGCATCTTGGGGAAGTACATGAGTTCCTTGGCATTAATATTCATAAAACTAACAATTCCTTTTTTCTTTCACAGGCCAAATACGCAGCCAGCATCCTCGATTATGCAAACATGCTGAGATGCAATTCCCTTGCAAACCCAACATGTACAAAGATGCCAACCGTATTCAAAACCGACACCTTACAGGATCCTGTTTGCTATCGTCGAATCATCGGCTCGCTACAATATCTTACTTTAACACGACCGGACATTTCCTATAGCATTAATCTTCTCTCACAATATATGCATGATCCTTCACCTTCACATTTTTATCTTCTCAAACGACTACTTAGATACATTAAAGGTACATTAGATTATGGCCTGCCAATAACTAAATCTAACTTAATCTTAAAATCTTTTTCAGATGCTGATTGGGCAGGAGATCCAATTACACGGCGGTCTACATCTGGCTATTGCTCGTTTCTCGGCGACACGATTGTATCATGGACGGTGAAGAAACAGAGAACGGTGTCTCGCTCGTCCACCGAATCGGAGTACAGAGCTCTTGCGGCTCTGACGTCGGACATAGTCTGGCTCAGACGACTACTTTCGGATTTTGGCATTCCTCAAGACTACCCGACCGACCTTCATTGTGATAATATGTCAGCGATAGCCCTCGCTAACAATCCAATGTTTCACTCTCGCACCAAACATATAGAGATTGATCACAAATTCTTGCGAGATCACATTCAACAAACGAACATCCGGCTTCTACCAATCAGTACAACAGACCAAGTCGCCGACATCTTCACTAAATCTCTTTCTACTCCGCGTTTTGTTTTTCTTCGTGACAAATTGACGGTGTCTAAGGACCCAACAATTTGACGGGGGGTATTAGAATATATATATGTTAGCTTTACTACTTATGTTGGGAATCTAGAATGTTCCGTGGCTCTTATGTAATTCTGTACACTTGCTGTAACTAGGATCTATATATATATATATATATATATATATATATATATATATATATATATATATATATATATATATATATATATATATATATATATATATATATATATGAGATCTCTGTATCAAATATATACGTTTAATAAAATAGTTTACGTTTCCCTGTTCAAAAGCTCTCAGCGGGAATATCATTTCTACACTTTTAAGCATTCCCTGTATCGCCATCCAAGAATAATGAGTAAACTGAATGGCATGCTTCTTATGCCAAATAAATTAAAATTGGCCCAATGGTTAGCACCGTCTTTTTTAGGAATCAAGACAAAACTCTAAAAAGAGAAATACTTCGGAAAATGAGACCCACTGAAAATTCCTTCACATCATCCATCACATCCATTTTAATAATCTCACAAGCTTTAAAAAAAAATTAGTAGAGAAACCACTAGGGCTAGCACTAGAGTCACTATTCATACCTTGGTGTTTCAAATTTTAGTTTCAGTGAAGCATTGGATGAGCAAGCTATTATCAGCCTCATTAATTAACTTGGGAATAATACAAGGATTAGAGATGGGATGAGGTTCAACATTATTATTGAAAAATGTTTGAGAATACTCAACTCCAGACTTAACAATCAAATCAGCAGACTCTAACAAACTACAATCAGAATTAATAATTTTGTGAATGTGATTCACTGCTCTTTTATTGTTAACAACATAATGAAAAATTTCAGTGCTCTTATCACCCTCTAATAGAAATTTAGATGCCGCTTTTTGTCTACAAAAATCCTCTTATTTCTCTTACAACTGATACATATCACACTTATATTAAGATCAATTAAAAGCTTAGAAGAAGGATCATTCAATTAGAGAATATTATCCAAATTAAGAACTTTCTTTTCAATCTCCTTACTTTTTGTGAAAATATTTTTAAAAACACATTTATTCCACCATCTTAATTTTTATTTCAATCTTTGAAGTTTAGACCACAATCTATGCATGCCAATGATGCTATTTTTACAGAAATTGAGAGCATCCCAATTAATGTTAACAATATTCAAAAAATCATAATCTAAAAGCCACATGTTCTAAAATCTGAAAGCACAAGGCATGTGAGTTATTTAAATTAATGCTCAATAATATAAGAGAGTGATCCAATAAAGTTATACTTAAATGCTCCACATGAGTTAAAGGATAATTAGAAATTAATTCAACAAGAGTTTAAAAGAATCCTCTCACATCTAAGTAGATAAGCAACATAATAGATTAAATCAAATCTAATTTGTTAATTATCTTTTATCTCTACGTACCACTTAATTAGTCGATATTATAGAATAAAATATTATTTGCTTCATCTACTTTTGCGTCATACGTACTCCATTAGCAATGAAATTTGATAATTTCGAACGAAGGCATTGTTATTTAGTTGGGAGTTTTCTTTCTGATCTCTCTCTCTCTCATAACTAATTTACATTTTCATACTCATTAAAATTTTTATTTATAAAATAAAATTTAAATATTTAAAATAAGTTAGTAAATTTTATATATTTATGTGCGTCATAATCATATTATAAAATCATTAAATTTAAACAAGTCGTTGAGGATAGAAATATTTTTTTATTGTTGTACTAATTAAATTTGGACATATAAATATGCAAGACATTTTTAGATATCATATTTAAATTTCCCCTAATATGGATATGTGCATAAATTTTTGTGCATTAATTAAGAATAAAATTTTCAGCATACTCTAAGATATTTTTATATTAGAACATTAAGATAAATGACCAAAATTATAAAACAAAAAAAAAAAAAAGTAACGACTCATAAAAATAGAAACATAAAATACAATCAGAGATCTTTTTTTTTTTTTTTTAAATTTTGTCTGTTACTTTTTAGTTTAAATATTTTTCTATTTAAATATTTTATTTGAATCATTTAATTATTTTGGAGCAAAGCCCACACATGCAGGTGCTCGGAATCAATAAGATATTGGCTATCAATGAAAAAAAAAAAGTCTTTGCAACTCTCGCAAAGCTTGAAGCTTCATGCCTTTTTGGGAATATTGTGGGGGACTTGCAAAAAAAAGATTTATTCTAATAATATGCAGAGATGACTAAATATGTCACCATGGATCAGTAGAGATATTGTATCTAATATAAGAAAGATGTTATCATGATCAAATTAAATTTTAATTAGAATGAGACTTAAAATTTTTAGATATATTTTAAAACTAATATTATAACAGAAAAATAATTCGTAATATATAAATATAAAAACATATCATTCCATCAACGCCAATTTTTAATTAGAAAGACAATACATACGAAGAAAGAACACCGAGATTTAAGGTGAAAAAATTCAAATCCGGAAAAAAAAAACCGCGGAGCCACACCACACAAACACTACAGGAAAATGCGTCATTACCGGCGGATATAATCCTCCTGTAACACCATAAATATGCTGAAAATGTTATTTTTCCGGCGCATTTCCGACGAAAAACGGTCTGACGGTAATTCGTGCGTCGGAAAGAAAAAACCGACGTAAAATATATGCCATAACTATTTCCGTCGATTCTTCCGTCGCATTTCCGGCGAACCAAAATAAGTCATTCGATGGTTGTTTCATTGCTTTTTTCCGTCGTACAATGCGTCGGTATTTTCGGCCGATAAAATATGCCGGTATTACCGGCGTATCTTATGCCGGAGAATAAATGATGCTTGTTACCGATGATAATTACCAGCGGCAAATGCGCCGGAGACCTAAGAAATGCCGGCGAAACGCCGGCAGATTGTGTGCCGGTAATGTTACGATGGTTATTCCACCGGATATTGCGCCGGTAATTTACGGTTGAATCATCCGCCAGTAACGGTGATGGTATTACCGACGAAAAACCTCCGCTGGCATGTCCAATTGTAATGAAGCATTTCCCTATAGTGAAAGAAATCCATAATGAAAAATTGAGAGAAATTGTTCAAATCTCTTTCTTCTCACTCTCTTGTTGTCTCTCTTCACTCATGCATCGTTCTCTGCACATAATGGTCAAAGAGACACATAAAACTACCCAAGGGACGTAAACTTGAAAAATGAGAAATAAAATTGTCCAGCTCGACTAACAGCGTTGCACAATGTTTCTCTCTTTGACGTAGTCTAGCCTGACTAGCAGCGCGTGATCAGGTTCGGAGCACCACTATGCCTTTTTGCATGTATGCCTCCAGTATTCTGATTATTCAACATCATATCACTTGGGTACACAATTATGTAGTGTTGTCCTATTCTACATAAATGAGAAAACTACTTTGCACATGAACCCAAGCAGGCGAAGGACCCTAACAAGCTCGGCACAGAGGTGCGGAGCAACGAACTTCATATATCCCTTTTCTACTCAATCAAGAAACAAGATCGGACGTGATTCCGGTTCGTCTCCATTTTAGTTACACTCTTCCTCAAGCAAGGCAGCCGATAAGTCATCGAAGGGTTTGTGTGAATAATGGACTGGTAAGCATTACTCATTTGAAAGTTTCCCACGGTGATATAATATCTTTTCAAGAAAATGACGCGAGAACCCGTGGTGAAGAAATCAGTAGAAGGAGCCGAATGAAGCCAAAATCTCATGTTCGGTTTTGAATTAGAGATGTGAAAAATGATCAACCAACGTCGACTATAACCCCTAGCCTTCCAAGCTAACGATTGATGGTTAGTTGTCACAATCAGATTTCTTTAAGAACTAACAATTAAAACATAATTTTTTTATATGATTTATTATAATAATATTATTTCATATAGTATTGCGTACAAAAATAAAATATTGATGTAATATTTATAAGAAATATATAAAACCAAGCAGTCAAATTCTTTTTTCAACCTTCAATTCATTTTTTTCCATGATCAAAGCAAGTGTTTTCTCGTAGACCAACTTCCTCTAAAAGCCTTGAATGATCGAACTTCCTCCGCGTAATTCGAGACTTAACCTTCATTAAGCTATCTATGAATTGCATCATCACTGACGTCTTATCCGTAAACTAACGTTATTGATGAGGTCATTAATTTCTATTAGAAATAAGTTGTGCTACATAAATTAACCATCAAGAGGGAGAGAGGAGATCATTAATCTTTCCATGGCGAAGGCTGAGTTTGAGAAGAGATGGTCCCTTCATGGAACCACTGCTTTGGTTACTGGTGGCTCCAAAGGCATAGGGTAATTGGCCTTTTTTTTTCTGCATCTTTCGTCCTTGCTCTTGAATGCATAAAAATAGAAAGCTGATATTTAATTATATTCCACTTAAATCAGGCAAGCTATAGTTGAAGAGTTGGCTAGTTTAGGAGCAAAAGTTCACACCTGTGCTCGGAATCAGGAAGATCTTGACAAATCTCTCCAACACTGGCAAAGCTTGAAGCTTAATGTCACTGGCTCCATCTGTGATGTATCCTCCCGAGCTGAAAGAGAGAAGCTAATGGAGCTAGTCTCTTCTTTATTTCAAGGGAAGCTCAACATTCTTGTAAGTAATTTCATATAGAATAATTTTGATATTTTACTATGATGTGTTGCTAAACATATTTGCACATATATAGGTCAATAATGCAGGGGCGAGTATATTGAAGAGCTCCTTAGAGTTCACAGCAGAAGACTACAAAAATTTAATGGCTATCAATTTGGAATCTGCTTTTCATTTGAGCCAACTCAGTCACCCTCTTCTCAAAGCCTCGGGTGCCGGTAGCATTGTCTTCATCTCTTCTATTGGAGGCTTTTTAGCTTTTCCATTATTAACTCTTTATGGCGCAACAAAAGGCAAATCTCATTCAATTAATTATTTTGAAGCTGTAATATTCATAATTAGGCATAGCGTATAAACGAGCTGATCAGTCAAAGCTCAAATCATTTTATCAATCTTTTTCAGGAGCAATAAACCAACTGACAAGAAATCTGGCTTTGGAGTGGGCAACTGACAACATTCGGGTCAACAGTGTAGCCCCAGGACCAATAATAACCCCACTCCTAAAAGCTGTGAGTTTGATAATTACGATTAATTGGCCTTTTTATTAAACATTAATGCCTTCCATGCTAAAGATATATGTATAAGCATATATTAATTAATTGTATATTTTGCAGTCCTTCGATGAATCTAGTGATACCTCTCTCTCATCTGTAAACTCGGGGACTCCTTTGGGGCGGGCGGGCCAGCCCGTTGAGGTGGCGACGGTGACAGCGTTTCTTTGCATGGCAGCAGCCTCTTATATCACCGGACAAGTTATCGTCGTCGATGGAGGAATAATGATTGGCCGCTCTCTCTAATTAATTAGCAAATTAGTTAGTGCTTTGATTGGGTTAATTAATACCGTTGTGTGATCATTTGAGTACGTTGTTAATGAATAATTGGTGTTTTATGTATGGAAAGCACTTATCAATAAAAATTTTCTATTTTTATTTTTTGTTTTTTGTGAAAATTGGGGGCTTGCCTGTTTCATTGACTATATATAAAAAAGGTTACATATAAGAGACAAATCATAGAGAAGATATCATATAATGCACCATTAATCATTGTCCAACCAAAAGACATCAAAGAGAACAAAGAGAGGATCAATTTCAAAAAAAAAAAAAAAAAACTAATCCGGCATGCCCCAGCAAAGCGAAAAAAGACAACGAAGAAGACCAAAAAAAGAAGAAAAATAGGACCACTAATGAAGAATCAAACATAGCTGAAAGTTCAAGAGAGGTGGTTAAACCTCGTTGAACTGCTCAAGGCATACCAAGAAGAGATGAGGAGGTGAATTGATTATTTAATTACTCTTCTCAAAGAAACCCTTTTTGAATTTTTAAATTAAACACAAACGTAAGAGAAAGAACTTAATAAAAATAATGTAATTTTTGCGGAAAAAAGTCCAAAAGCCGCCGGAAACATGGCCGCCAGAAAGCCGCCGGAAAATTCCGCCGGAAATCAGTAATTTTCCTGTAGTGGTGGTCCTTTGATTTTCGTAACAACAATAATCAAAATAACTAAAGCTTAATAATCAAAACACAGATTTATAGAAATAATAATTGTGTAAGAAATTAAGATGCAAGAAAAATAAATTGCAAAAAAAATAAGCATACTAAATTTTATAGTAATTTGATCAAAACTTTGACCTATGTTCACTCTCTGGAGTCATCCTCTTCAAGTATTGCACTAAACTTTTATTGTCTTTTCTTTAGCCCCCACAAAAAGGTGAATAAACCCTTACATAATCTCTTCTACCAACCCAGTGTGGCAGAGTACTAGATTTTTTTCACCCTCCTGGTAAAGGCAGAATATCTTGAAGCTTTTTCACCCTTATGGTGAAGGCAGAAAACCTAAAATCTTATTAAACAATCTTAATAAAAATAGAGAACCTAAGATTTCAGCCATGAAGCCTTTCTCCCCAAAGCAATCTCAAGATATCAACAAATCCACTAGAGGAATCAAGGTGCAAGCCTGCTTGGAGCAACCGTGTGGAATCCCCTCAAACTTCTCCCTCTCTCATAACTTCACCTTCTCCTTCTCTAATGCTCTAAGACCTTACAAAGCTCTCTTAAAATTCCTTCAATACTCAAACAAATATTTCAAAAGTCTAATAGAAAATTTTTATACAAGACTTTAAAAAAAAACTAAAAATTTTATGGATCAAGGATCGTACAATATGATTAGTTTAAAAACCAAAGTTCATTCAATACGATGGACCAATCACAGGATGAACTGTTCAAGTTTTGTATAATGATCATACAATACGATCTATAAATCATAAGGTACGATTAGTTTAATTATCTTAAGATCATACATGATGATCTTCGGGATGATTAAAATCATCTATGTCAATCATCCAGTACAACAGACATCATACAGTACGATGAACATTGTATAGTATGATGAGTTCAAAAATTAAGGTTTTGTCCAAGATGATCTCTAGAACGATTGAATATCATGCATATTGTATTGTACGAAACGATCTATCATACTAATTAATCTTAATGTGATTGACTAATCATGGGAATTAATTTAAAAAAGTTTTCAAATATCATTAAGTATGTAGGAATTCATACAATAGAACAGCACAAAATAAAAAATTTAAAATTCTTACTTAAGGTGGCAAGGGTTATCGTGTCCTTCCAGTGTGGATTTGGGATTTGAACTCCCCAATTCACCCCTCCACGAGCAGAAATTGGACGTGAAGCGAGTTTGTCGGGGTTGTCGATGTCGCAACTCGCAAGCATGTGAACTAGGCAAGACGGGAGGAGACGTAAGCACAATTGATGTGGAATCAGGTTTTGAAATCTCATGTCGATCGACGAGAACTTCGATTTATTTGAAGCAAGTTCAAAATCAATGTGATGAAACCGAAAATCTACATCCTTGTCGCCCTTCCTACTACTGGATAAACAACTTTGTAGCTTTCCCATCGAGCCACCAGATTTTGACTGTGAAATCCGCTTCAATATACCTTCCGACTGAAAGGAAATCTAAACTGCTAACAATGCAGAAACATAAAGAATGAACAGTGAAGAATAGATACAGAGAAATTGAGCTGAATAATGCTTTCATTAGCTAACTAGTCTACAGCACAGTGATACATTTATATAGCTGAAAACAGAAAGCTTCAGTACAAAGTTTGTTATAACAGAACATGTGCAGACTAGCTAATGAAGGCCTTGTCGCAGCATAACAGACCACGTGCTGGTCAGAGGAATATGCGCTGAATTTCATCTCCATAACAGGCCCCGTCAAACTGATGAGGCACTTGCTGCAATCAGTTTGCTAGAAAGAAACTTGAATCGTTTAATCGGTAAAGATTTAGTAAAGAGATCAGCAATTTGATCCTGAGTAGCTAGATGGTGAACGATGATTTGTTTGGTTTGAATGCAATCCCGAATAAAATGACAATCAACTTCAATATGCTTCGTCCTGGCATGGAATACAGGGTTATTAGCAAGCGCAATAGCCGACGTATTATCACAATACAGCGGCATTGGAGCTTGAGGAGGAAGGTTAAAATCTGACAGCAAGCGACGAAGCCATATAACTTCGGATGCCGCGGTAGCTAAAGAGCGATATTCCACTTCAGTAGAAGAGCGAGCAACCGTAGATTATTTCTTTACTTGCCAAGAAATGAGAGAATTACCAATAAAATTGCAATAACCTGAAACTGATTTTCGATCAGTTGAGTCCCCAACCCAATCAGAATCCGCATAACAATGTAGTTCCATGGAACCTCGAGAGAGAGAAAGCCCATAGCTGATGGTGCCGTTAACATAGCGAAGTAACCTTTTGAGTTGCTCGAAGTGAACCTGATGCGGATTATGCATATGCTGACAAACTTGTTGAACAGCAAAGGCAATATCAGGACGAGTCAGCGTCAAATACTGTAAGGAACCGGCCAGCTGGCGATAGAGAACGGGATTTGAAAACTGCTGCAAACGGTCAGAGGAAATAGCAAATTTTAAGCTGCTAGGTGTCGAAACAGTTTTACTGTTTTCCATTCCAGCCTTCTGAACAATTGAACGAGCATAGAGCGCCTGATTTAAATGAATGCCAGAAGGTAAGGCAGTAACATGAATGCCTAAAAACTGAGAAAGATTGCCCAGGTAGCGCATAGAAAACGTAGCTTTTAAACTTGTAAGCAGTTTATCCATGATAACTTTATCATTGCCGGTCAACAAAATATCATCTACGTATATTAAAATATAAAGGGAGCTAGAGCTGGAATGATATACCATTAAGGAAGGATCAGCTGCACTGAATTTGAAACCAAATTGTTGAAGATGGGTAGACAACGTAGCATACCATTGTCTCGGGGACTGTTTTAAGTCGTAAATAGCTTTCTTAAGACTGCAAATGTAATCGGGATGAGCTGAGTCAACAAACCTCGGAGGTTGTTGCATATATACTCGCTCAGTAAGCTGACCGTGAAGGAAAGCATTGGAGATATCCAGCTGAGCAATGGGCCAAGAATGATGAATAGCAACCAGGATAAACACGCGAACCGTGGGCATCTTCGTGACAGGACTAAACGTCTCCTGATAATCCAAACCAAGAGCTTGATTAAATCCTTGGGTGACCAAACGGGCTTTGTATCGAGCAACTGAACCATCAGAATGGAGTTTGGTACGATAAACCCATTTGCAACCAAGCACATTATATGCTGCATAAGGTGGTAAAAGATCCCATGTACCTTGTAATTGAAGTGCTTGAAACTCCGTAGACATAGCCTTCCGCCAGTGTTCTAATTTGGAGGCTAGGCCTGCAAAAAAGTGGTAGGATCTTCGGGATGGACAATATGAGCCAAATTAAAGATTTGCTTGGGTTTTAGAATGCCATGCTTAAGCCGGGTAAGCATTGGATGCACAGAAGAAGGAGTTGGAAGTGAAGCAGACCTTGAAGAAACAGAGGAGGGAGCAGCAGATAAAGAGTTGCTTGAAGCTGGAATAGAACTTGAGAGGGATTGTGGTGATAAAGGCAGAGGCGGTTGAGGAGACCGAATTGGATTATCACACATAGATGTATGAGCTGTGGGAACAAGTAATAAGGGTGGAATGTTAGGTGGAGAAACATTAGAAACATTAGATGATGTAGGAGAAGAAAAGGTATAAACAGATTCATTAAACACGACGTGGCGAGAGATGTAGAGTTTATGTGTAGCAACGTCAAGACAATGATAGCCTTTTTGAGGAAACGCATAGCCAAGAAAAACACAGGAACGAGAGAATGGAGAGAGTTTGTTAAGACTATATGGACGAAGCCAGGGGTAGCATAAACAACCAAACACCTTGAGATGAGTATATGAAGGAGGTTTATTGTAAAGCAGCTCATAAGGAGAAATATTTGAATTAAGTATTAGAAGAGGGCAAGCAGTTAATTAAATGTGCTGCAGTAAGGAGTGCTTCAACCCATAGATATTGAGGTAAATGGGCTGCAAACAAGAGAGAATGAACCATTTCAGAAAGGTGACGATGTTTACGCTCAGCGACACCATTTTGAGAAGGTGTGTAAGGACACGAATATTGGTGAAGGATGCCGCAATGTTTCAGATATGTTTGAAATTGATGATTCAAATATTCACCACCTCCATCCGTGCGGAAAGCTTTGATAGAGGTGTTAAATTGACATTCAACCATACGTTTAAATTCACAGAATTTAATAAACGCGTAAGATTTCTTGAGTAGAGGATACCCAAACAAACCGAGAGTAATCATCAACAAACACTATGTAATGACGATAACCAGAGACAGAAGAAAGAGGAGACGGACCCCAGATATCAGAATGTATTAAAGAAAATGACTCGTTACAACGATTTAAAGATTTAACAAAGGGAAGACGATGGCTCTTGGCCATTTGACAAACATCACAAACAGAGACAGTTACATTTGGACGAATATAAGGACATTGCTTTGCAAGAGAAGATAATGTGCGAGCCGAAGGATGCCCCAGTCTACGATGCCAAAGATCGGGAACAACTTGCACAGAGAAAAGAACTAACGACGATGACTGGGATGGTGCGACCGAAGCAGAGGAAACGAGATAGAGCCCATTAATACAGGGTCCCTGAAGAAGAAGCTGCTGCGTCCTCCAATCCTTAATGAAGTAACCATGAGGAGAAAAGGAAATATCACAGTGATTATCAGCAGCTAAACGGTGAACAGAGAGAAGATTAAAGGACAAATTTGGAACAAAGTGAAGTTGCGATAATTGCAAACTACCTGCCGGAGTAGGGAGAATACCATTACCGGTAGTTTGAATAGGGAGTTGCTGTCCATTGCCAAGGACAACTTGATTCGTGCCAGTGTAAGACTGAGACGATTGAAGAAGAGTGGGATTGGACGTAAGATGAGATGAGGCCCCACTATCCAGATACCACTCAGTTGCAGGCGTTGCATTTGCCAGAGAAAATAGAGCAGAGTTTGGTGGGTCACTTGAAAATTGAGGGTCATGCCGATACCAGCAGCGAACTGCTGTATGACCTGGCTTGCCGCAAATTTGGCAAGCAACAAACGGTCTGGATGATCGGCCACCACGATTGCTGGAAGAAGCATTGGAAGTCGACTTGGGCAGTGAAGCAGGTCGACCACGAGAGGTGTTGAAACGACCTCTTCCACGACCACGCGAAGCAACAAGAGCGGTGGTCGGAGTAGTAAGCTGCAGCGAATTCATCTCTCGAGTGACTTGATGTGCTAAATTCAACTCTTCACTACACAATAAAGTGTAGAGATCATCCAACGAAAGTGGTTGGAGATTCGTGCGAATGGCTGTTTTAAATGCCTGATAGTTCGCCGGCAATCCATTCAGCGTATGATGAATAACTTCTTCCGAGTCCAATGATGCTCCGGCAGCAGCGAGAGAATCCACCTTTGATTAAATTTCCAGTAAATATTGAGGACTTATCTTTCATAGTGAGATGTTGTAGTTTGTTCTTCAACTGCATAATCCTCGAGCGGGTAGAGACTGGAGACGCTTGGTAATGGTCGTCCAAATTTCATTGCAATGGTCGAGTGCTAATACATAAGGAAGTATAGCAGGGGAAATCCCAGAATAAAGAGCGGCTGCCTAGTTCTGATCGATAAGAACCCAGGTAGTATACTGTGGATTTAAAACCGGAGAACCACTTGAATCAGAGAGAAACTGATCTGGGCAATGAGCTGTACCATCTTGAAAACCTTCACAACCATTTGCATGAAAAAGTTTTACAATTTGTGATTTCCATGTCGGATAATTATCTGCCGTCAATGGATTTGCAATGACATTTTTCACATTTGACATCAAAAATTTAAGCTGCGACGGAACTGTAGCTTCCAGCATACCTACGGTAACAGCTGCTTTGGCCGGTTGAACCGTTGAAGACGCTCATGATGATGAACTCATGACGAACAGCAGGATACTACTGCTCTGATACCATGAAAGGAAATCTAAACTGCAAACAATGCAGAAACATAGAGAAGAACAGTGAAGAATAGATACAGAGAAATTGAGCTGAATAATGCTTTCATTAGCTAACTAGTCTACAGCACAGTGATACATTTATATAGCTTAAAACAGAAAGCTTCAGTACAAAGTTTGTTATAACAGAACATGTGCAGACTAGCTAATGAAGGCCTTGCCGCAGCATAACAGACCACGTGCTGGTCAGAGGAATATGCGCTGAATTCCATCTCCATAACACCGACATTGTCGTCCTTGCTCTTTGCTGGCCAAATTCATGTTGCTTTTTTTCCTTGGGCTAGACGGACAAGGGATGTTGAGCGAGAGCTAGGACACTGTCAAAAGTACTGGAGGTAGAGGTGAGATATCAGTTATTAGAAATTAAAAAAAGTTTGCGGTACTTTACAAACCGCCTCCATAAAAAAGCTGTGAAAAAGCTTAAGTTTTTGACAATCTTTTAGGAACGGTTAAAATTGCTGCTTATACTATTTTATAGCTGCGGTTTTAAAACTGTCACTAATAAGTGCCAACATATCTCATATTTTTGGTTGTGAGTGCAATTAATATTGTAATTCAAGGGTATTGGAAAGTAACAGATATTAAGGAAAGTTTTTGAAAGTAAATATGGGTCATGATAAAATAAATAAATAATGATAAAGGGCACCATTTTTACAAAATTTACTTGACTGATTATAAGGACGCAAGCCATTAAAAGATAAGAGATGCACTTAAACACATCCAAAGGACGCAAGCCATTAAAAGAAATAAAAAGAAGAGGGAAAAGAAAATACTTAGCCCAAATCGCAGCATCGTAATGCTAAGGTTTGGAGCATCACAACTATTCACTCTTTGTATCCAGCCCAAGCATTGTAGAGCTCCAGCATACGACTCTATTGCCCTCTACAACCAAGAGACATGCTGCCTGTAGATAGGGAAAGAAGAGAGACTCGCGGTAGAAAAGGAGGAAATAAAGCAGAAAGAAACTATATTCATTGTCTTGACAAGAGTACAGGTGAGTATTAATAGAGAGTGCATACAGGGAAAGAAATATAAACAAGAAAGTACAAGCTGCTGTCCAACCCGAGGGTTACATGTGTAACCAGAAAGTACAAGCTGTTGTCCAACCTGAGGGTGCCACGTGTACGGCTAACCCCCCTCCTCCTCCTCAAACTGTTGTCTACGGAGCAGTAATGGGTTTGCTGGATAGTTATTTGAATCGATTGGCCGTAAGCAATTTTGTGAATAAGTCGGCAAGCTAGTCATTTGTGCATATGTGGTGGACCGAGATGTGCTTTTTGCTGATGCAGTTGTGGATGAAATGACAGTCTACCTCTATGTGTTTTGTTCAAACATGAAAAACGGGATTATTGGCTAAGGTGATCGCTGACGTGTTGTCGCAGTATACCAAAGTGGGAGAGTGTTGTGGCACGTGGAAGTATGCAAGAATGCGTCTTAGCCATAGAATTTCGGAGGCTTCGGAGGCTAAGGCACGGTATTCTGCTTCGGTTGAGGATCGTGCTATGGTGTTTTATTTCTTGACTTGCCAAGATATGAGTGACTAGCCAAGTAAAGTTGCAGTAAGCCAGAGATTGATTTCCTATCTTGTGTGTTTGCTAGCCAATCTGCATCAAACATCCTCAGAGAGTAAGTTAGTTTGGTGAGAGGTAAAACCTGTTGTAGAAGTTCCTTAAACAATATCAGAAGACGATTTAAAAGCTCGTGAGTGAGTATTGAGAGTGGTTGACCTCGATTTTTGGCCCAGACCCTGGCTCAAAGGGTTTGACTTGGTCCAAATTGGCCAGTCAGACCCCAATACCATCTCCATAGCCCGTGGGTCGAGTCGAGTCTGTTATCATCAGCTTGGACCCTGGCAACTCGGTTGACCAAGTCAACCAGGGATGACCACCTATCCCATTAAGAGCCCAAAAGCCCAAGTCGATTTAAATCCAAACTAAATCTCCACATGGCTCGATCCTCACTCCCATTATCTAATGACTGATTTGACCAGTCAACGTTGACTTGGTCAAATCGAGTCATAAATAGGTCAATAAACACCTAATTAGAGGAGGAATTAATGGTCTT